>JADLZN010006973.1:0-291493 GCA_018155175.1 Sinocyclocheilus anophthalmus
TTAAATTTGTCCAAATTAAGTTCTTAGCAATATATATTACTAATCAAAAATCTAATTGATATATTTACAGTAGTAAGTTTACAAATATCTTCATGGAACATGATCTTTACTTAATATCCTAATGTTTTTTTGGCATAAAAGAAAAATCTATATTTTGACCCATACAATTTATTGTTTGGCTATTGCTACAAATATACCCCAGCGACTTAATACTGGTTTTGTTGTCCAGGGTCACATATATCATAGCATATAATCTAGCATATATTCTTGATACATTTCTGTACCCACACAAACATTTTTAAATGCTTACACACATTCCAAGTTTATTAGTCCTGATGGATAGTGGCCCCATTTCCTATACATTGTCAAAACAAAAAAACAAAAAAAAAAAACCCCACAACCCCCCCCCCCCCCTGTGAGGATTTATTTTATAACTGAACTGAAATATGTCCTTGTGGCTGCTAACTTCTACTTTATTAATAGGGATCCTCTCCACCCTAATAAATCTTACTTTTCTTTAGCATCACAGAAGGCAAACTACAGGTAGGTCAACCTCAAATAAATTTTCTGTATGTAGTTAAGCTTAAGATATAAGATTAAAATGTTACACTATTAAACTGATTAAATATATTGGCATCAAAATCTTTTTTGTCTGTGTGATGCACAGAAGAATAAAAATAATCAATCTTATAACCCACACACTTGAACTGAACACTGATGAAAGCCCTTCTAATTTTGGATGCACTGTATTAATGTATTTAATACAGTTTCATATTGTGATTTTTCCAGTGCTGACCCATTAGAGGCTCTGTGTCAAATGCAGGCACACCCCATCAGCCCTGGTTAGTTGACTCTGGGCAGCAGGGCAATAAAGGCCAGCACATGGGGCCTGAATGACTGATGCTGAATTGTACTGCTTCAGCAGACCCTTACGCCCGTTGTTTCAGCAAGAACACAACAGGGGGATGGGTTCAAATCCTTCGTTTATTTTTATTATTTTTAATTTCTAAAACTATCCAACTTTCAGTGTCCTAAAAAAATAATGCATGAAGCTCGAATACAATGTTTTTGTTTACAAGCCAGATACCCTGGTCTTTGAATTTTTGTATATCATATCTCCTCTAACAAATATATACAAATTAATACATAAATAGGGACATAGTAGTTTACTTAAAGTATGATGTAAAGTTCACGTAAAGAAAACTTACGTGTGTACTTGCAGTATAAAATTACTAAACTAGTAGTTTACTAAGACTAAGTGTACTAAACATGTTACTACAAGTATTTAATTAGAAAACTTTCAGTATTCATATAAGTTCACTTTTATTATAGTTGCAGTACAAACTAAAAACAGATGTAAACTAGTTGTGTACTCAAAGTTTACTGTTGTTATACTTAAAGTATACTTTTATATGCTAGAAAGTGGGCCAATTTAGTCCTAATGAGTATTGAAATAGTACACTTACAAATATACTACTAGTACACTGTTATTTGTATACTTACTACATAAAGTATGCTTAAAATATTCTTGAACTTTACTTAAGTATACTTAATAAAATAAACTTGAAGTATACTACTTTTGGTAAGGGATATCAAAAGACATTTTCTTTGCAGTGTGCGGTCAACTGTATCCTTAGTATGAGAACTGATTCATCAAGTTCGTAATGAACTCGGGGCATCTAATCGCCGGCACATTTATAAAGGGCTGCCAAAACAGGCAGGCTCCCAGGCCGCTGCATGGATTGTGAGGAGCCATAGACAAGAGCTGGAGACCCACTGGGAGGAGAGAAAACATCGGCTGGCCCTGTCTGACACCAGGGGTTAGGGGGTCAACCTCAGCCACTGTAGGCAGCTTAGAAGAGAGGCTGTCCCCTCTCCCCCCAGCACCATCATTTTGAAGAGCAGGCAGCTGGCAGGTGTCAGGAGTTACAAAGGGCCATCTGTGCGCGGAGAACTGTCCCCACCATTCCCTCGCCTGCTACTTCATTAAACTTTCCACTTTATAAAGCCAGTGAGCTGGCTCCAGCAAACTGACCAGAGAGTGGGACATGTTCCAAAAGATGTTTTCTCCCAGCATGCCCCACACAACGTTTTGGTCCTTTGTTGTTAAGTAAAACAGTATTAATTTGTATATTCTATATATTGGGATGCAATTTAAACTGTTGTTTACACAATAAGTATAGAAATGCTTTAAATCATAAAACTTGACCCTGTATGTACTTCTATATCTATCTATCTATATTGTATATATACACTAGTGTTCAAAAGTTTGGGATCAGAACGATTTTTTATGTTTTTTTTACAGGAGTTTCTTATGCTCATCAAGCCTGCATTAATTTGATCAAAAATACAGAAAAAAATTTTATATTGTGAATATTATTAATGATTAAAATAAGTTTTTCCTATTTTATATACATAAAAATGAATTTTATTCCTGTGATGCAAAACTGAATTTTCAGAATCATTACTCCATTCTTCAGTGTAACATGATCTTTCAGAAATCATTCTAAGATGCTGATTTATTATCAGTGCTGGAAACGGTTTTGCTGCTTAATATTTTTTGGGAACCTGTGATTCTTTTTTCAGGATTCTTTGATGCATAAAAAAATTAAAAAGAAGAGCATTTATTTAAAAATAGAAATATTTTCTAACAATACCCTACTGTTTAAAAGTTTGGGGTCAGTACATTTTTTCTTTCTTTTTTTTTAAAGAAATTAAACTTTTATTCAGCAAGGATGTGTTAAATTGAATAAATTTATGCAATATTCATATTTGTTAGAAAAGATTTATATTTTGAGTAAATGCTGTTCTTTTTAACTTTTTATTCATCAAAGAATCCTGACAAAAGTATCACAGTTTCCAAAAATAATATTTGGCAGCACAACTGTTGCCAACACTGATAATTCTGATAATAAATCAGCATATTAGAATGATTTCTGAAGGATCATGTGACACTGAAGACTGGAGTAATTGCTGATGGAATGTCCAGCTTTGCATACAGAATCATTCTATTTTGGAAGGATATTACGAGGTACACCTATTTTATATTGTTAATATTTAGCACGATTACTTGTTTTTCTGTATTTTTTGCCGCCTTGATGAGCATAAGAGGATTCTGACTGATCCCAGACTTTTGAATGGTAGTGTATATATATAGCAGACCTGCTTACTTTTTTCTATGATCATGTTTATGTACAAATTGTATTATGTGCATTTATACAAAATGTGAGTACATGAACTTTCAGAATCTGAAATCAGATTGGATGTACTTGGATCTATTATTAAATAGACTCATTTTCCTTTTAGATTTATCAAGACAAACACTTTGTAACTATTTTGTTTTGGAAAATTAGTGGCTAGATTTCACACTCTCTGATTATTTTCATACGACCTACTTACATCCCACTGGTTAAGTTTAAGGTTGAGGTTAGAGGTCGACTTTCTTGCTTTTCAAATTTAACATATGGCACAAATGAAAATATGTGAATCAGACTGCGAAGTTTAGGGTTCATATAAACAGAACTTTCAGAATCTGAAATCACACTGGATTCATTCCGATTATTAATATATTATCAAAATAGACAAATTGTCTTTTTAGATATGTCTTCAATACAAAGAAATGGTAACTATGCTGGCAAAAGTTCCAGTAACATTATCTCTTTCTCCGATTCAGAACACTGACTGGGCGTTGCGTATGTTTTATGCAGGACACATGTAATGTCAACAATCTTCGGTGAATTGGTGGCCAGTTCATATGAATTCGTACGATCTCATTCATAGTTTTTGTTTAGGGGTGGGATTTGGTGCGAATCGGGTTTTTTTTCTAAAAAATCTATCTAGAATCATATTGTGCAAATTCATTTGAAATATGAATATGTGAATCTGACTGCAAGTATGAGAAATGAAATCGGATTGGATTAATTTGGACATTGACAAAAAAAATTAGTGCGTGTAAACAACCCTAATCAGATCAAAGTTTTTAATCAGATCAAATATTTTATTTTTATTTACACTTTTTGCCATTTATAATCATTTTTATTTTTTATTTCTAGTGCTTTTAGCCAATCAGTCAGCCAATCAGACCACTTGAAATACAGTTTGAGAACTTCTGATATACAATATGAAAAATGAACATTAATTCTGACATTTGCTAGATTCGAGATCATTATTAATTATTTTACAGGTTAAATTTGTGGTAGGCAAAAAAAAATAATCTAAATGTAAAAATATTGAATATGAGCATGCACAATTAAATAGTCAATGTCAGCCAAGCCATTATCTGTCTAATATATTGACAGCACTAGTAAATGGAAAGAATTTCAATTACAGAATTGACTGCCTTTTTAAAAAAAAAATTGAATAAATTTTTTTATGGAGGTTGAAACAGTTAAGTCTGTAACAAGTCTGGATGGAAAGGGTGGTCTCAGGATATGAAAGGGAAATGGCCACAGTAAGGAAAGGCTCATTCTTTGCATTGTCAAATAGGAAATGGGCACAGATTCCAAGGAAACTGTCTTGTTCCTGACTCATAATTTGGGCAGACCCTCCTGTGATGGTGGAAATCCTTTGGAACTGTGCTGCTCGTCTCTATACATAACCATACATCCATGCACAGTACTGAGGGGTGACTGCTGCTGGTGTGTTTAAGAAAAGCAATGAACTGAGGTATAGAGCTGTCCCTGTAACTGAGAACGTAACTCATTCAGTCTCAGTCAGGATCTTTGATCAGTCTTGTTTGTCTCAAGAGGTCGGTGATAGCAGGAGTTTTCTCCTTGTTATCAAAGTGGCAGTAACATTGTCGAAGCTCAAAATCAGGGTTGGGATTTTTGCTAAGCCATTAGTAATTGAGTGCTAAAATGCAGCGTGGAATATAGTTTGTGACTTACTGTGAATAGTGCAGTCTGTTCACTTACTGTGCACTCATATAGCCAGACTTCTGACTATCAACATTAAATATGCTCCACTTTGCAGCGCGTAAAGTGGTAAAGAACCAACCCACTTATACAGACCTCATGACTGACATGTAAAATGACCAATCACGTGTTTTGTTTTTACATACAAACAGTAGTAACCTGTAATTGTTACCTTAAAGAGCTGTTTCTACCTGATTGCGCCCATAAAATGTAGTCCTGGGCTGGATAAATAATGGATTTCTGGTTCAGCACTCACCATTCATACTCCTCTCCTCTGGAATAATAAATAAAACCAGCTAATTCATATTTAACCAGTTAATTTAGATATATGTTTAGGTTAGCATTTCTTTCATACTACATTTAGGATGTTTAAATCTGAAATCCATGATAATACTTGTCAAGCTGTACATATCAAAGATTATTGTGCATTGGACTAAAGCCTTGAAATTTAGGAAGTTGGTCTAAACATATTTTCAACCCGTTTTCACCATGCATGCTTCCAGTAGTCACATTAGCGTCAAGGTGCTTTCCAGTGGTTTGGAAGCTCACATACCATCAGAGAAAGGGAAGTTCCTCTTAAATGTGACAAATGCTTCTGTCTGACTCACACCACTGATTCTCTACTTCACTGACTACAGAGTAGCCATGCAGACACTAAAACAGATAAACATCTCTGAATACTTTTACAATGTACTTATTACGGAAATAATATACTTTAAAGAGTCGATGCAGTGACCTTAACTGCATGTTACTTGCCAACTAGAAGAAATGCAGTCTAGTTTTACAAGTAAAAACTCATTAGTTGAACGTCAAGGGGGTCATGTAATGCGATTTTCCATTTTTTCCTTTCTCTTTGAAGTGTGCAAGCTCTTGGTGCATAAAGATCTGTAAAGTTGCTGTGTGATGTTTGCTGCCGCCGCCATGTCGTGAAGGCGATGTGTGCTTCGTTGTGAAAGCGAAACTACATTTTTTGGCCTTCCAAAAGAGGACTAATATCCATTTCCGTCATGCCCTGGAGCGATCCTTGCTGGTCGCTGAGGAATACTACACATTCGTGCTGTTTGAATCACGGATCGGCTTGGCCAACCGTGGACGAAGCGGAGTCCAGCCCGGGGTCGTCACATGTGGTTGCTGCAAGCCTCCTTCGTCGAATCCGCTGGCCACTGCTCACTCTAGCCGCTGTGTTTTTCGTTGTGAAAGCGAAACTACTTTGTTTGTCCTTCCAAAAGAGGACATCATGTTTGCTATAAAGTGGGGCAGTTCCAACTTTTGCAAGGACAGCTTCTGGGCGCTTCTGACTCACAGCCTGTTAGTACGTTTTTTATATTTAAAGAATTAAACACTGACGATTCAAACGCGAGTGCTGGGCAGTGTAGAGTAGCGCTTGTTGCTCCGATCACAAATGCAGACATGATTATATGTTTACGCGGCGCGATGCAACACAAAGCGTAAAAACACAGTATAATTCATTACAATCAGTAATTATGTCCCCAATGGATGCAACAAATGCCTCGTTGGTAATGTTTTAATGTTTTTGTCTCGTCGCTCTGGGACACATGGAAACACAGTATGGTGAGGGGCGTGATATTTCCGTCTCACGCTTGAGGTATTCCGCCAATCACAACGCACTAGCTTGTTGGCCAATCACAGCACACCTCGCTTTTTTTAGACCGATGAGCTTTGTAAAAATCGACGCGTTCAGAAAGGCGGGGCATAGAGGAGAAACAACAATAAACAGTATGTGGAAAAAAATTTTTTTTTTAAACCCTAAACCGCATAAACACATTTCATTACAAAAATACACAAAATAATGTTATTTTTAGCAACCTCATATGACCCCTTTAAGAGCACTTCTACCCCAGTAAGTAGTGACTTAAGAACATCTTTATATTAATTAACTCCTTATATCATCTGTAAGGTATCATTAAATCGTAAAGTGCAGATCTTAAATGGACTGACAAGCATTTATGGTAAACTAAAATACATTTTATTGTCATTTCTGTTGAATATCATTTATTTAAATGTGTAATTATTTGTAATGATGAAGTTGCGTTTAGAACTACATTTAAAGGGGTCATGAACTTCCTTTTTTATTATTTTGTACTGTTCTCTGAGGTCACTTATAATGTCAAGATTTTTACATCAAAAAACATCAAAATTTAGAAGTAATAGGCTATTTTCTGTCCTCTTTTTAACCCCCCTCATCAGAACGCTCTGTTTGAATAGGTGTGGCGAATTGTAGACTCGGAAGTAAACGCCCCCTGCCTCCTTGTCACATTACATGCATGATCGGTGGGCGTGCCTAAACAGGCCTTGTAGAATCTGTGGGCGGGGCTAAACGGGCAGTGCTGTAGAATCTGTGGGCGGGGGCTAAACAGTCAGTGATGTAGAAGCAGGCGTTGATCTTCTGTGGAGGCTGTGCTTATCCACACTATTACATCATATAGTAGAACATTCCACAAGCTGTGGTTTTGACAGACTTGTCAAATGTTTTTATAGTACAATGACCTCTTACATGTCAAAAGATCCAGGAGAATGTTTCTCAGTTCATGACCCCTTTAAAATATGTTAACTAAAAATTTTACTTTAATTACAACTAAAATGATAGTCAAGTACTCTACATGTGCTTTAGTGTGTTAGTGAGACAACACATCATAATGAGTGCACTCCTTTGAAGCATGCCAAAAAATTATTTAAAAAAATAATGATTTAAAGTGCAATTTAAAGTGAATTTGTTATTTGATAGTAATACAAAGTGCACTTTTTAAGTGTTTTTAAAAAACATGATCATGAAAGTATATGATTAAGTGCACTTTTTCATATGGGTGTATCATAAGAGTTTTGAAGTAGGACATGTTTAAGTACTCAAACGGTTCAAAATACTTGTCATTTTAATAGAAATATGAAGTTGCCCGAATATGCCATAATGCCTGAAACATTGCCATTATGTTTTTACGGTAAAGTTCTGGCAAGCAGAGAAGACACCTTTTTACTGTACCATGGAATAAAGGCATTCAATTAAATGTGAAATTTTGAGGTAAGACTGAAATGGTACTTTCAGTATGAAAACATAATATCCCTTGATCTTTGTTTTAGTTACACTGTCCTCATCAATATTTCTTACATTGTACATTTAACCTAGGGTTTTAATCTTGTTTTTGTTGTATAGAAAGGCTTCTTTCTTGACATAAGAAAATTTTTGGAATATATTTTATGGCTTATGCATTTTATACCTTTCCATGACAATAACCACTACTCATCCCCTCCAAATCAGAGACTTTTGCTCATGTTCTGCCTTCTACGCTCTAACCCAGTCATTTAGGATAATTCTTTTACCACCACCCCCCCCCCCCCCCCCGGTTCTTTCTCTTTTTGACATTTCTGGGCCACCCTGCTGGTACGGTGAAGTTCACCCTGCTGTGAAGCGAAGCCTGCTTAACACTACCAGCAGCGAGACCCTCTAGAAGCCCTATAGCATTTCTCAGCTCCTCTTTCATTGTTTTCAGGTTTGAAGTCACGGTTTGGCTCGTTGAAATGACTTTCTGATTCGAAAACATTCGTTGCAGACCATGAGAGCAACAACAGGACAAAAATAATGATGTCATTAAAGCAAATAAAAATCAGTCAACATACAAGAGTGAAAGGTAAACACTCTCTACATTGTGTCAGGTTCAATCAGACAGTTTATGGCTGTGGTTGTGTTTACATTAGCGTTTCTTTTTCCCCTTCCCTGTGCAGTAGATAGAGGGCGGATACTGGCAAGGGCTTCCTCTAGGTCCTGATGCACTTCCGTCAGTAAATTTAGCCAGACCTCATCAGGCTGACAATATCAGAGGCTTCCACTGGAACCAATGCACACACACACACACACACATCCACACAGGAGACGCTGGATTTGCTAATTTTAGGTTGAAGACTGCTTAACACATTTTTTATAGTTTCCCAATGATTATGTAGGCTACAGCGGGTATTTCTCCAAACTTTTTTTGTCAGCCCAAACCCATAAAATGATTTTCTATTCCCCCTGAGTTTTTAAAATAAATATTTTAATAATTAAGTATCACATTTGCATGTTAATTGGTTCTCTGATGTTGGTTATGGTCACATGGCATGCAGGTAAACAAATCAATTATTTACTCTTTATTAATTTTTTTTGGTATTTTAAAAGTATGTTATTTAGATTGTTGCGGGATTATTACAATTAACTCAAACTAAATCCAAAACCATAAAAATGTTACTTGAAATAAAGAACAGTAACGAAATAAAATCAAAACATACTTTATTTCAGCTAGCTGCTATTTCTCATTTCATTGTTTAATAGAACTGCAGTAATAAAATAACTAAAACAAAAATAATGAGACATAGTATGACAAAAAGACAAAAACACACAGCACAATTTACTAAAACCTACAAAAATGACAAAATAAATTAAATCTAATAAAAATTCAAACGCTTCTAAATTATATATAAACTATATCATATCTAAATTATAATAAAATAACACTATATTGTTGTGATTAAAATTTTTTGTATATTTACATTTTCATGACTTAATTAATTATTAACTTTTCTTTAACTCACCTAAAAACCCCTGATCTAGAGTATATAAGTGAAAATTAAGCCTGTTTTAGTAAGTTTGTTAATGTTTGCATGAGAATTTTGCATATTTTTCACCAGATTCTCATTGACATAATGTGTCCAACCTTTTAGTTTACTTTTTTTCTAATTCTCCTCATTCGTATTTTACATTTCCATTACTGTTCATTTTTGCAATTCTCATGAGTGATTCTCATTAGGTTTCTATTACTGTAATACTTCACTATATTACAGTAAACGTTTTAACATGATATTAATGTGAGGAAAAATACATATTTTATATGTAAATAAAAATATTCATTCATTATTAATCATAATATAATTTTTCCTTTAGATTTTGAAGTGAAATACCACCTGAACATATTCTTTAACAGATTTTGTGTAATTCGCTCATTCAGGACACACACACATATTTTGAAGTGTTTGATGTCTTTAGTTTCACTGCTGCTCTTGGCTCAATGGTCGTCTGCCTGTTAGCGATGGTCAGTAGCCAAAGAAAATAAGCTAAACTGAAATAGTGAGTGGGCAAGTGGAAAAAGAAGGATGCACATAAAAGGGGCACCCGCCGGTGACAATGCTGCAACCCAAGTGGAAAGAGCCACAAAATCGATGACGCCCACTGCAGCGTGAGCCGCCATGTGTGCAGAGAGTGAAAAAGTACGCGTGTATCACTTGCGCCGAAAAAGTCTGTGTGTGACGTTCCATGAATAGAGTCCTCCGGTGCTGAGCATGGGAGGAAATGTGAGTCCGAGTGACTGGTGTTATTGATTCCAGTCAACAAATGAGTCCATGTAATCCGTCTGCCTTTGTTCCGTTCACTTGGCCGAGCGCTCTCATTAGCCCCCCGTGAACGGTCAACCTGTCAGCAGGTCGGCTCTCCAACCGACTGACCTCTGACTCCGGCTCATTCTTGGACAAATTAAATCGCACAAATGACAAATCCGGGCATGCGGAGCTCCCTGTGCTGCAGACGCGCTCCAGCTCCTGTGCCCATTAGGCAGGGCAGGCAGAAACCCCCTGTCAGTGGCACTCGCAGGACCTCTGGGAGCGTTAACGTTCATCCCTCCTGACAGCGAGCAGAGGTCCCAGAGAACAAACGCCCGGGCCGGGGAACGTGGCGGGCTGATCTGCTCTGACAGTGCTGCTTTGTGACGGGACTTAGAGCAAGTGCGCTCTGTTTGTTTTTGGCCCGGTGCAGGATGTCACCACAGAGGGAATGTCGCATACCAAAAGGCGCCCTGCCATCAGTGAAAGCTTGCTGCTTTTCTGTAAACTATTACCATACCATCAGTTAAAGGGGTTATATGATGCGATTTAAATTTTTTCCTTCTCTTTGGAGTGTTACAAGCTCGTGGTGCATAAATATGATCTGTAAAGTTGCAAAGACTAAGGTCTCAAATCCAAAGATATATTCTTTATAAAGGTTAAGAGTCAGCCACGCCTACCTAAAATGGCTCGTTCTAACACCCCCCCCCCACATACCTGCCTCACTATGTGGGGAGATTTGCATAACGCCGCCCAAATGTTCACGCAAAGAAAGAAGGCGTAACTTTTATCCTTCGCTGTAGTATTGTTGACGCTTCAGCCATGTCATGAAGACGCTGTGTCGGTTTTAAAGTTGAAACTACTTTGTGTGTTCTCCACCAGAGGACGATTCTGCTTTCATCATGCCTGAGCTGCCCCTGCCTGGTCGCTGAGGAAATCATCAAACTTCACGCGGTTCACCGGATCGGCTTCCTCCTGGACGAAGCGGAGTTTCATCCCAGGGGTCGTCAACATGTGGTTTTCAGAAGGTGGGCATAGAGGAGAACAATAATTTACAGTATGTTTGGAAAATATGTTTTTGACCGGAACCGCATAAACACATTTCTTTACATCAAATACACAAAATAATGTTTCTTTTAGCAGCATCATATGACCCCTTAAACGATTATTGTCCCCCTGACAATTTGTGCTACATGATACCTCAAATCAAGCACCTTGTTAAGAAGAGGTGTGATATTACATTTCTAAGGGACCACACTTGTGATTTTCACTACTGGTGGACTGATATATCGGTCGATATTTGGCATTTTTTTTTTAATTAGCGCACCGCTGCTGAAGTTTTTCGGTTTGGCTTATGTCGGAAGTCATTATCAGAGTTTTGAAGCACAAACTTCAATTCATTTTCCTCCATAGGAAACGTCGTTTTTTACCAATAACTTATAACCTTTAAAGACTGACCTGATGTGAAGTCAGGCTGTAATACGGTTTGTTGTATTTCTTTTGTTTAACCCAGTTTTCCGCATTAATTTTAAAATAATCGTGTTTAACAGTGGATTTTGTGGTGAAAAACTACATTACCCATGATGCTATACAGAAGATTCCACCAATCAGAGAGTCACAGTGCCGCACCAAAAGAGATCTTTAGCTCCGCCCACTCCCATGAAGCACTGCAAATTATGTAATTGAATCAGTACTTAAATATTTGTATGCATATGAATATTTCACAATGACCTTAAAATATATTGTTTTTATAGAGACAATAAATATTTCTCCATCATTATTATTTCAATGAATGTCAATCACGGCACTTCACGGGATTGTAGTTCTTTTCCTCACTGAAGCCATTAAGTACACAGTATTGTACCTTTGTCTTTTTGTCTGATTTTCAAATACTTTTTTTTTGCTTCAAATAAAAGTTTGTGATGTCAATCAATATCGGTCGACCACTAATTTTCACCTGCATGATAAGCTGTCAAAAAGCCATATCTAGAGAGCAGGACATCAAAGAGACTTTGAGATGAGCCATTTGGCCATTAACCCTAGCAACCACACAGCAACAACCTGGCAACCACCCACAACCTTGCTATGTTGTCACTGAGCAATGTTGCAAAATATAAAAAGTCTTCTCTATCATAATGCTATTTTAACAGGAGAAGTGATGTAAAAAAGCAGACTTAAATTGTGTTTGGGTGTAAAACGATGCTCTTCTAATCCATACACAAATCAATGGCTTTGTTTTTACTGTGTCTCTGGGCCTCGAGGGAGGAAACAGGCAGAGTTTCCTGCAGCAGTAACACTGCTCGTCTGCTATCACTTCTCAGCATAACCCATCTTAATCAGCAACTCTCTGTTATTCTACCACAAGAGGAAGCATTGCTGTTTGCCTGGAAGGTTGTTCTATCGGCCTGCAAGAGGTGGAGCACTTCAATATGAAACTTTAGAGATTTTAAAAGAGGCCCCAGAATACAAAATTCATTTTTCTTAGTACACGCTCAGAATTTTTTTTTTTTATGTACCTTTAGGATACAAGAGCTGTCACTGAGCAATACTTTCAAGGGACACCTTTTGTACCTTCTTTTACCTCTAAAGTGGTTCATAACTACCATAAGAGTGGCCTCTCTAAGTACTAATAAACCCTTTAAGGGTAAAGAAGGTACAAAGGTGTCCCTTTGAAGATACAAGCTCTTAAGGTACAATTTTTCATATTGTTTTCTGACAGTGTGTTTTCTATGTTACTTTGGGATTTTATAAACATACTCAAACTTATAAAAAATGTAAAATAAAGTTCATAGTCTCAAGATATTGTTTTGCATACTGTATTAATGCCTCTGTGTTTGTACATACAGTAACTATATCTTCAAACCAACTTTTGACCCAAGCTCCGATCCTATTCTCCCCATATTATGTCACTGCATGTGTTTTTATCTCTGTCTTGTCATTGATGCATTGACTGTGTCATTGTGTAATATCTGCCCTCTGTTATGAAGTCTTAATTAAGTAAGTCATAATGCAAGCAGCATATATCTTAGGTATTCGGTTTCATGACAACATTACGCTAAATATGCAGAGATAAAACTTGTGGGGAACGACTGTAAATACACGTCATTGTTTGAATGTGTTTGACCGTGTCTGGTCTAAGTCTATGTTGTCACAATGAAGTCTGTAGGGAGGAGTAGATCGGGCCCTGCCCCCCTCGTGCTCTTCAGTCTCCCTGTGAGCGGCCTCCTCTCATTCTATTCATATTTAGATGAAAGCAGGCCTTCTCTGTCTTCTTATTTACATACTGGAGGAGTGCGAGGGCTCGGAGCTGCCATCGCTGTGTGGAGGGGGTTGAGGATGAGAAAATGCCAGCACAGGCCAGCAGTTACCAGGGCAGGGACGGTGCAATGCTAGTCATCCCATTGTAGGGCGGCGCTCACCATCTGTTCGCTGCGGTGCTGGAGCAGCCTGTAGACCTGCGGCCGGACTGAGGAGGAGGCAGTCTGGAGCCACAGGTCTCACAAGTGGCATACTAACACATGCACAGAGGATGAGAGGATGAGCTACCTGCAGACCAGGAGGAAATGCCCATGAGCTTACCTACTCAACTGCCTTTAAGGGATCTTAAAGGCACAGTCCTCCAAAAAAATGAAAATTCAGTCATTTACTTGCCCTCATGTTTTTCCAAACCTGTATGTTTCTTTCTTCCCAACAGTTGCTGGTATAGCCATCGACTTCCATAGTGTTTTTATTTCCTTATTTCTTCTCTTACTATTGAAGTCAATCGCAACCAGCAACTGTTTGGATATCGACATTTTTCACAATATGTTCGTTTGAGTTCAAGAGAAGAAAGGAGTTCATGCAGGTGTGAAAAAACATGAGGGTGAGTAAATGATGACAAAGTTTTTTGGGGTACTGACACTTTACTGAAATTGATGACGATTTGAAAACATAATAGAAACTCCCACGAGAACACACAGATACCTTCACTCCCAGTTCATTTCACTAGAGTTTGGACTGTTCTACGCTAACAGCAGATACGCTGATTAGTAAAAATACATAACAGACTTTAAGTGTTGGTAAAATAGCAAAATTAATTAGGTTAGATGATTATTAGTAAATTTGTATCAAATTAGTAAAATTCAAAATATAATAATACTACTACTAATAATAATATACACTACTGTGTTCACAAGTTTCGAGTCATTTTTTAGTTAATTAATACTTTTGTTCTGCAGGGGTGCATTTAATTGATCAACAGTGATGGTAAAGACATAATATTACAAATGTTTCTATTTCAAATAAATGCTGTTCTTTTAAACCTTCTGTTCAAACAAATAATTCTTCAAGAAATTCCACATAAATATTAAGCAGCAAAAAAAATAAATAATACAAAATCAACATAATAGCATGGCTTCTGAAGAATGAAGACTGGCATCGCAGAAATAAATAAAAAAAATTCATATATTAAAATCAGTGTAGGGAAGGTACTTTTGGAAATGTAATAGGTTGCAGATTACAAGTTACCCTATTTACTTTATTAAAGTAATGTAACTGATTTCATTTGAGATTACACTTGATTTAAGATTATAATGATTTAATTTTAAAGCACAGCCACCACAAAATCAGACTTCTGATTTTGCACCTCTCTTTACTTTTAGATAATAGAAACTGTAAATACATATTTAAAATCATAACAAGATATAGTTGAATAGGTATGATACTGTTTTTGAAATCAAATCTTTGCATACTACGAACATGAACACTGCAATCTAACCGGCCTGGAAAAATTACTCTTAAAAAAAATAATAAAAGCATAACAGAAATGTGTGTTTTGTGTGTGTGTGTGTTTTGTGTGTGTGTTTGTGTGTGTGTGTGTGTGTGTGTGTGCGTGCGTGTGTGTGTGAAAATATTCAGATGTAACCCCTTTTATAAGTAACTGTAATTTAATTACACATTTTTTTCTCAGTAACTGTAACAGATTACAGTTACATTTCTTTTGTAATTAAATTATGTAACGCTGTTACTTGTAACTAGCTACTCCCCAACACTGATTAAAACAGAAAAGAGTTCTTCTAAATTGCGAATATTTCTGTTGTACTGTATTTGTGATCAAATAGATGCAGCCTTGTTGAGCAGAAGAGACTTCTTTCAAACACAAACCAAATCTTACAGACCCCAAACTTTTGAATGGTAGTGCATATTAGTATTATAACAACACTTTACTTGTATTACTTTATTCTATACTTGAGTTTGGCTGATGCTTTGTGGCCAAGAGCCCCTCTTTCCCCCATCATCCTCGTGTTATGGCTTCAGTCCGCTCAAATATTTATTCGTAAGCACAAAAATAATTAAAACAAAGTCTCTGTAAAGAGGATCACAGCAAGATGTTGCTATATGGCCATTTTCTGTAAAGACAAAACTTCCACCCATTCCATCCAAGTGTTGTGCAAGAGCCTGTTAGCCGGCTTCCCTTCTTTGTCCCTCGCTCTAAAGAATTGTCATTCATTGTCCTGAAAGTTACAAACCTCAACTTTCCCCATCTGGCATTGGAAATGATTATCATGTGAAGAGGGCAGAGCATTCAGTGCTTGTGGTCATTAATCAGGCGTCAGTCCACTTGTCCATTCCCACATATCACGCCTCAAAAGAGCCATGCACCGCTACTCCCCTCTCAACAGCCAATCACAGGCCTCGCACGGATCACCACTTGTTTGGAGCCTAAAAGCCAAAGTGTTTGAGTCGTACAGTAGACTTTCTGTGTTTGCGTGACACTCGGATGCCATCGGTTGAGAGTTATACTTTGATTGAAGTCTCTTGAAGTCATTATGCCGTGACCTTCACAGGTCACTGATGGATTTTCATATTCAAGACCAGCAGCTGCTTATGGCTCCTGAGTTTGGTTCACACAGGCCAAATGTCAACACATAACAGCCATAAAGAATAAATAGCTATTAACTCTTTGTGACAACTACATTTCACATGCTCTTAATTTGCATTTGTTGGTGTCTCTGAGTCTTTTCTGCACGGCTTTTGTGCTCTTTATGGAAGAATGCATATTGTGTATGCATATTTATATCTTCTGCGCTGGTGGACTCATTGAAGTGTTCTTCTTAAAGGCCCTCTCGTGTCATTATCGGGTGGTTTCGCCTGTATTTTTTTCTTGATCCATGAAAATCTTACCAATGGAGATGTCACCAGGGCCAATTGAACATGACCTGGGATTAGATAGAGTTGCAAGTGTCAGTTTCTCTCTTCCTGTTTAATATAAATCGGCTTTGTTGAGCCAATGGTTGTCATTCTTTGGTTCTGATTTTGAATCGGTGACATCTGTTTTTTGTCATTCAATTCTGATTTAATTTTAGAGGGATATAATAACAAAGAGAGTTGCCCTATACTCTCACAACTCCTTGAAAAGAACAAAAACATTATAACCCAACACACATGGGACTCAAGATATTGCACAATGCAGGAACTGGAATATAATGGGAAGAAAGATGCATAAATAAATAAATGTATAATTGAATGGATGGATGGATATATTTTTCTAAAGAAATAAAAGAAATTGAATGATATTTTTAATAATAATTGCATCTTAATAATTGCATCTTTCCACAAGTGCAGAATTTGTTTGATGTTTGTTAAACACATTGTTGCTCCAGTAGCAATATTATTTTAGCATCATTGAATACGATTGTGTTTAATAATAGTGTGAACATGTTTTTTTTCTGTTTTAATTTTATTTATTTATAAATGTGCAGTTATTTATAAATATGTGTACGGTTTTTTTGTTTATTTGTTTTAAGCCATTTTATAAACATGTCTATTTTGTTTTTATTATTTATTATTTTATTTTTTGTTACTTTAGTACATAAAATGAAAATGAGAAATATTTCCTTGGCAACTAGCTGAAATTAAATAATTGAAAGTTGTTTTTCTATTTTCTTTTTGCATATGTTTGGCTCAAGATTATTCTATTTCAAATAACAAAAAGGTTGACTGTTTTTTTGTTTTTTTTGTTTGTTTCTTTTGTTGTGTGTTTCTGGTCTGGTTTCTGTTTAAAACCATAAAGCTTGTCCCAGTATTTTTACTCATTTTAAATGCATGAATATAATTTTATACAGGATAAAATATCAAGCAAATTATGCTTAACCTGCAAACCTGAGCCATTTTTGCCATTTCTGCTCTCGAGGTGATTTTTATTGATTTTACTAAAGTTCACAAAGGTCACGAGAGATATAGTTCATCACATTAACTCTCAACACAATCCACTAATGTTTGTCAAGGTATTAAAATATGTTTTTACTTCATTTGGACAGTATAGCAATTGTTTTATAATTTAAAACGTAATTATTTTTGTGAAATATTGTGCTTGAAATTAGCTTGACATCATACTTTATGAAAAATGCCACTTTGTATGATATTTCGTACAGCGCAATGACATTCAGACATTTTTAAGTTCACCAAATACTTGTCGGTTCCACAGTACAACAGCAAATATATGCTTACGTCACTGTCACAGCAACAAAACTTTAATGTCTTGGAGCTCTGAGATGTTCACAAAGAACTTTTAGAACACTCCGAAACAATTATAAGTACACAAACATCAATCCCCGCACAATTTACTGCTGGCTGTCTTTTATGGCAGAACCTCCTCTGCTATTATTTGTGTGCGTGTTTCATTCGCCCCCTGCTCTATTTCTTTTTTACGCTGGACTCGGGGATGTGTGCTCCACTTGTACGGGCTGAATGCTAGCTTTAGAGGCATCTGTCGCTTATAGTCTTCACAACATCTGCTGCTATTGCTCCTCTTTCCCAGCATGCCATGGGATATGGTTTCTCCCAAAGGTGGCCTTTGTATGCACCATTGTCAATTCAATCATTGTCTTCTACGGGCAGTTCCCACGATGCAGAGGAAGTTATTGCCATGCCTGCAGACCTGTTGCCACACAGCAACTGTCAGAAGTGAACGTCTTATCATAGACAGCCAATCTGTTTTTCAATATCTTTTTGTTTTTTTTTTTATTTTTTTTTATTTTTTTTTTTTTTTTTTTTTTTTTTGTTTGTTTTTTTTCCCTCTTTTTTTTTTTTTTTTTTATTTTTTTTTTTTTTGTTTTTTTTGTGCTAATATAACCATTTTTGATAGCAGATGCAAGACAATTAGTAATGAGCAGCAAGAATAGAGATGCTGAATAATGCAGTCAAATAACGTGTTGAAATGCACGTGAACTGGACTGGGATGCACATTAATATTATTAGTGGTTTATGTCTCGGCGTCAGTGTCGTGTATATTTGTCCTATGATGACACTTCCAGGAGACTCTCATAAGAGGAGTACGGGGGGCTAAAAGGCACTTTGACCTTTATCTTCCACAATGCCCCAGTCCCCACAGGACTAGATGTGAAGACACGGCAGATGTTAATAATAAACTTTGCTGATAATAAATTTCATGAATGCTGGTCCCCCTGGTTTTCCTCTTTTAGAGCTTGTAAAGACTTTATCACAGGTATAGTGAAACCTCTAATTGTATTCCCTAAACAAACAAACAAACAAATAAATAAATAAATACATTTATTTATTTGCTTACACACTACTAGTCAAAATGTTTAATAATGAATAGTGAAGTTTTTTTTTATGTATTTGAATGAAGTCACACCATTTCTGTATTTATTTGATTTAGAACATAGTAAAAACAGTAATATTGTGAAATATTATCACAATCATGCTGATTTGCTGCAAAATGGTTATTAGTGCTCAAGTATTTATCATAGTTCTTCTTATTATCAGTGCTATCATCAATTAACAATGAATGCATTCATTTGAAACAGACATTTTTGTGTCATTATAAATGTATTTAGTGTTTGTTTTGATCAATTGATTAATCACGCATCCTTGCAGAATAAGTATGCTTGCCTCTTGTTTTTAATTTGGCAAGTGTTTATTTTACTTTCC
Organism: Sinocyclocheilus anophthalmus; assembly: GCA_018155175.1. NCBI lineage: Eukaryota > Metazoa > Chordata > Actinopteri > Cypriniformes > Cyprinidae > Sinocyclocheilus > Sinocyclocheilus anophthalmus. Next base: position 19,206 of record JADLZN010006973.1, read on the forward strand.
CATAAATAAATAGAAATTTGTAAATTGTAAAATGACCCACTTGGTGAACAACCAGACAATGCCTTATAATCAAACAGAAGAATTTTTAAATCAACCCTGAATTTAACGGGAAGCCAATGAAGGGATGCTAAAACAGGAGAAATGTGATCCCTCTTTTTTGACCCAGTCAAAAGTCTTGCCGCAGCATTTTGAACAGCTTGCAAGCGTGACACTGAAGATTGAGGAAGACCAGAATAAAGAGAGCTACAATAATCCAATCGAGATGTAACAAGTGCATGAATCACAACTTTCATATCCATCCTTGAAAGAAGATGCTTCAACTTTGCAATAGATCTCAAATGGAAAAAACTTGCTCTAATAACAGCACTAATTTGTTTATCAAAAAATAGAGAGGAGTCAAAAATCACTCCAAGGTTTTTGATTTGTTTGCGTACATTAGTTGAAAGTGGACCTAACTGAGCTTCCAAAGCAGGAGACGAGTGTGCAGGACAACCTAATATTAAAACCTCATTTAACTGCAGGAAATTATTAGACATCCATGTCTTAATATCATGTACACATTTCAATAATACATCAAATGAAACAGCAGAATCAAGCCTTAACGGTAGATAAAACTGAGAATAATCCGCGTAAAAATGATTTGAAATACTGTACTTTTAAAAAATGTGGGCCAAGGGAAGCATATAAAGGGAAAACAGTAAAGGTCCCAAAATGGATCCCTGGGGCACTCCACACAAGACAGGTGCAGAGGATGAGAAAAATTTTCCTAAATTTACAGAAAAAGTCCTGTTCTCGAGATACGAGGCAAACCACTTTAATGCAGTGCCTCGAATACCTACCACACATTCAGGTCGATCAAGAAGAATGCTATGGTCAATGGTGTCAAATGCCGCGCTCGGGTCCAACAATACCAACACAAGCACTTAAATCCAGCGAAAGCAGCATGTCATTTGTAACTCTTAATAGAGCTGACTCAGTACTGTGTAATGATCTAAAACCAGATTGAAACTTATCTAAAACACTAAAATAATCCAAAAAAGATTGAAGTTGTAAAAACACTACTTTCTCCAAAAGCTTGCTGATAAAAGGCAACTTAGAAATTGGCCGATAGTTACAGCACATTGCTGGGTCAAGCTGAGGTTTTTTCAGCAGAGGTTGCACAACTGCATGGCTGGAACAACACCTTTGGCTAAAGAGCTGTTCACTAAAGCTTTTACAATAGGACTAATAGTCGGAAAAACATCCTTAAAAAGACGTGCAGATGCATTTATATGTATAGACGTTAAATACATGCAGCGCTGGTGAGCAGAAAAACATCTTTTTTAAATCACTCCCAATTTTTGACCAATAATGCATATTTTTATATCTGTTTTGTAATTATCAGAAAGTCACTGCTTTCAAAAAGTAAATAAGCTTGTGAGGCTTGCGGCTGCTTTCTTCTTCAGCTGTGACAAGCATAGGTCTTTCTGTGTGTTTTAAAATCAAAGACGCCACCTTCTCCAGATCAGTGGCTTTATTTTGGTACAGGGTTCACATCAGTCAAGAGGTCTTTAGGTTCCAGATGGAGAGCGAAAGTGATTGATGATCTCCAGGGCCTGAGGTGCACTGTCTTCTCCTGGCTGGGTGGTCTCTCCTGGGCAATGTCAAGGGGCACTTTTGGGACAGAATGGAGAAGGTCATGAAGTGTCCTCAAAACCTACCTGGGTAGAGTTTAAGATAAATAAACCCTTTCGTCAAACGTTAAAATAATAACACATTGTGTGGCCTGCACAAACACCAAAAGCCTGTTTGAACTCTATAAATACCTGACATTTAAAATAGTTCTGCTGATTGCATGCGTGTAAATCAGACGTCCATTTGGTTTAAACGCGTGTCAATGGATAAGTCAGATGTTGTGGTCAGATGCCATCAATGGGACGGCCACATGTTTGAAGTAAACACATTCCTGAAGATTTTCTAGCTTGGAGTGACTCAGACACATGAAGAACATTTACATTTTCTGAATTTTCAGCTAATAAAAACAATACTTTTATTAGTAGATTGTGCTCTTTATCTCACTAATACATGCCATATTAGTGATATATTACTAATATAGCCTACCAGTAGAAATGTGTCAGTTTAAAATGTGATGTGGAAATTTGTGCCCCAAACAAGTCAAGATAATGAACTATTAAGGTCAACATTAAATCACATTCAAGCTATTTTCCTTTTAATGCGCATAAAAAAAAAGTTTGTTTTTGTATTCGCCTACACATCTTTGAAAAAGAAGTACATTTTAGCATACTTTTTAAAAAGAGTACTGTATTACAGAAATAAAATATTTAAAAGAGTATACTTCACAGACTGGATGTAGTGTTTTCAAACCTGTTTTGGCCATTGTATGTTAAATGCAATTAAAATAAACTATAGTCTAAATTTATATTAAATACAATAAGCTGAACTTAAGCAGGACTTGTATTGTAATTATGAAATTACAAGTGCTCCGTCGAATGTATTGATTAAGCTTACATTATATACATACACACAAACTAAATAATGTGATTTCTAATTAAATGTGTGCCATGCATTTTTTAATGTATGTGTAATTATTTATTGATAAAGCTGAAATTTTAGAATATAATTTGAATTTTTAAATGTATTCATTTTAAATGTAATATTGAATAACACACAAGAGTTGCATTTTAATCAAGTACAACACATCAGAGAAGTGCACTTCTTTAAAGGATTACTAAAACATAACAATTTAAAATGTACTTTAGTTTACAGTAAAACTTTTCATTTGAAATTATTAAAAACGGCACTTAAAACTGCACTTAAGTGTGTTAAGAAACACAGTCTTGAAAGTGTACTCTCTTCGAGTACAGCTAAGTGGCTTTTTTTCATTAATATTATGTTATCTACAAGTACATTTTTAAGATTTGAAGTAGTGAGCATTCAATACATTCAGTAAATCAGCTTTACTTATCAGCAGTCCATCCTACACTTCAGCTGCTCACCATCCACTTGACTTTGTGTAAAATCCTAATTTTATGATCTAATCAATTCCCCATGGATAAAGTTGAAATATTCTGCAGTGTTGCCAAGTTGGAATACTTTAAAGGGGTCATATGATGCTGCTAAAAAGAACATTATTTTGTGTATTTGGTGTAATGAAATGTGTTTATGTGGTTTAAGGTTAAAAAAAAAACACATTATATTCCACATAATTTACATTATTGTTTCTCCTCTGTGCCCCGCCTTTCTGAAACGCGTCGATTTTTACAAAGCTCATCGGTCTGAAAAAGCGAGGTGTGCTGTGATTGGCCAGCTATCCAGTGCGTTGTGATTGGCCGAATTCCTCAAGCATGTGACGGAAATATTACGTCCCTTACTATACTGTGACGCGTGCGGCAACCACATGTGACGGACCCCGGGCTGGACTCCGCTTCGTCCACGGTGAAAGCCGATCCGGTGATCGACAGCGCGAAGTTGAAATATTTCCTCAGCGGCCAGCACAGATCAGCTCCAGGCATGACGAAGCGATATCGTCCTCTTTTGGAAGGCAAAACAAAGTAGTTTCGCTTTCACAACGAAGCACACAGCGCCTTCATGACATGGCGGCGGTGGCAACAACAACTACAGCGAGAATAAAAGTTACAGCTTCCTTCTTTGCGTGAACATTTGGGCGGCATTATGCAAATCTTCCCACATCGTGACGTAGATATGTGGGGGCGTGTTAGAACGAGCCGTTTTAGGTAGGTGTGGCTGACTCTTAACTTTTATAAAGAACACCTCTTTGGATTTGAGACTTTAGTCTTAACAACTTCAGGGATCTTATCTATGCACCAAGAGCTTGTAACACTCCAAAGAGAAAGGAAAAATTTTAATTGCATCATATGACCACTTTAACACTGTTGCTGCGGGTTGTTTTCCATGTCCGCGGGTTGGAAAACAACCCCAATAACGTGATATTTAAGCCCTGGAATGCGAATTTGACCAGGTGAACCCTGCCAAAACACGTGTATTTTATCCCCAGAAGGCGATTTTTTAACAGGGGAGTAGCAACTGGGAGGGTTTTGTTGTGAAATCCTGGCAAACCTGCATACTGTTTCACTTGGAAATGTGTTTCAAATGTGGCTTAACCAAAAAGAATTTAGCTGTATTTAAAAATCATAATTTCTTTTATAATACTTTTACTCCGTGGATTATTTTGTTTTGAGGTTTTACATGAAGCTGTTTTAGTTTTAAGTCACATTTATCATTCATTTGTTATGAATTACCTTTTATCTTTTGGGTTTTGCCCATCAAGATCCAAATCAAATGAGAAAATAGTCAAAGTGCATTTTGTTTGTAAAATATTTGCTAGATTATCCAAAAAATATGCATTACCACATATTTCATCTTTTTTATTGAATGTATTAAATGCAGTAAAGTGTCATGATAAACATGCTTTTAAAACAGTTTCTTTTTAAGTAGGCTACGTGTGCCCACAAAAGCGAAAGCGAATAGGTTTGATAGTAGCGGATGAAAGTTGTCCTCCAGTCCCAGATGTCACACTAGTCCATCTTACTGACATTCTGTGTACCAACAGCAGCTCTTCTTTTTGTTTGCTCTCAATTGTCCTGGATGAAACAGTTTTGTTCCCCCAAACTTCCCTTGCAGGACTCTGAATCGCTTCTCTACCAAAGCAAATGAGATCTAAGGGCCCAGGTTGCAAGAGTTGAAAGGGGGCGGCTCTGCATTGTGAGGACTGACAGGTGACCACTACGGCTGAACAAAGGGTGGGCAATCGCTGTGGCCAAATCCCTTTACGGATGCTCGTGTTCCCCTCTCACCACAATCTGTCAAAATTTAACATGCCATTGAAGGGATTGGCAGCAGAAAATAGCTTTATATGGACTACGCCAAGCAGAAGTAAGATTGCGCACACAGGCCGATTGCGAGGCGTGTTGTACACTACTATCACTCATCGCTTCCCTGAACAAAGACGAAAGACAGCGACTATACGACAGAAAGAGAAGCTATAATCTGTGACGAGATCTGCCCGTGAAGTGGAAACACTTAAACAACCAAGCTCAGCTGAAATTATTTTCTTGTCATGTAAATGTACTTCACCATGAAACAAGAAATAAATGAACAGAGTGAAAAACCAGGATCAACTTCACAAGTTTTCACTGAAAGTCCTCACTGAAAGAAAATTCTGCATGACATGCCACAATCAGAACGTATCATAAACCGATGTGTGGAGTGGGGTTTTGGAGATTTCATTGTGGGCGGAGCTATCCGGTGTTTATAACATCTAGACCTTTACATTTCATCATTAAGATGATAAACTGTTCATAACAAACTGTAAACAGAAACAATAGTTTGAGGACATACATGCACATACTGTATCTCTAAAAGTACTCCGACCTGGACAACACTAAGATTTGTATAACAATGGACCTTTTCATAGATTGATGAATGATGAGGCATTTCCAACACTGTAAATCTAACAAAATGTTTGATATTTTCATTTTTGAAAAATTTATGTTTTATAACACTATACTTTGCATTGTATTACCTTGGCATTAAATTTCAGAAAACGAATAGTTTCAAAAATGAGAATGTGCTGAAAATATACTCACTCTCAGGCCAACCAAGATGTAGATGAGTTTGTTTCTTCATCAGAACAGATTTGGAGAAATGTAGCATTACATCACTTGCTCACCAGTGGATGCTCTGCAGTGAATGGGTGCCGTCGGAATGAGAGTCCAAACAGCTGATAAAAACATCACAATAATCCACAAGTAATCAACACAACAAGTCCGTCTACAATTAAAATCTTTTGTTAGTGAAATCTATAGGTCTGTAGAAACAATTCATCAAGACATTTTTCAACCTTAAACAAGTCTACCATTTTCTATCAGTCAGTGAAAATATTGTTTAGTCTGAATCACGGTGCGAATAGCAAAGATCAGGCAATGAAACCAGTTCTAAACGAATACTGTGTGGGTAGATTTTGATGTGAGAGGACAACAGGAGATAGAACTTTCCTGGTAGGAAGAATTCATTGCGGATTTACACTTGGATGGCCTGAGGGTGAGTACATTTTCAGAAATGTTTTTTTTTAAGCAAACTATTCCTTTAAAGGGGTCATATGATGTTGCTAAAAAGAACATTATTTTGTGTATTTGGTGTAATGAAATGTGTGTAGGCGGTTTAAGGGAAAAAAACACATTATTTTCCACATTATGTACATTATTGTTTCTCCTCTATGCACGCCTTTCTGAAACGCACAAAGAGCATCGGTCTGAAAAGCGAGGTGTGCGGTGATTGGCCAGATATCCAGTGCATTGTGATTGGCCGAAAACCTCAAGCATGACACGGAAATGTTACACCCCTCACCATAATGTGACGGCGTGTCCCTGTGCGACGAGACTAAACCAATAAAACCCATTACAAACGAATCATTTGTTGCATCCAGTGGCGACATAATTACATATTATAATGACTTATACTGTCTTTTACGAGTTGCGTTGCATCGCCGCCACGGTAAAAATAAAAACCATGTCTGAATTGTGATCGGAGAAATAAAACAACAAACAAGCCCTATCTACACTGCTAAAAAACTGCATGAATCATCAGGGGGCAAATTCTTTAACCATTGATTGGGCGACCTTTTGGACATTTTGTCCTTTTCAGTTTTGTTTTTTGGATCATTTTGACTGTGTTATTGCCAACTGCATATATTTTGCCACAGGTGTGTATTTTTATTGCAATTTTAATATTTCACCCTCATGTCCTTTAATAAATCTATTTTACACTAGGTACAAAAAAATAGTTCCTCTCAGGACCTTAAGGACAAAAATGTCCCCATTGAAACCCATTAAAACTGCTATTTTTAATCGCAGTGCCATTTAACTGTAAAACTATGGAATTTTTGTTGATTGGCTTTCATTCTATTTGCAAGGCTTTAAAATGTAAATGTAATTTTTTACCAGATGGTGCCATTTTCTCAGGTTTGGCCTATAAAGCAAAAACTCACATTTTTCCTGTTTTCTGCTTTTGCTGTATTATAGAGCCATTTGGATAAATTATGCAGCTATAATTGTGTTGGTATGTTGGTATGGATGTCAGAGTGTGGTTTGTATGCGTGTCATAAAAAAAATTGTGTGTGTGTTCTTGTAAATATGGAGAGAGAAAAAACTACGCAAATCACAAATCAACCACTGTGTGCACCGCAGGTTTTGCTGGCATCTAATGGGGGAATTTGGTACTGCCACCCAAACAAATCTTCTGAAAGCTCATTTTGACGATATCAACCTCAAATTTGGAATAACAACTTGTTTAGATTTATGGCTGGATTTCTAGCAGGTTATAGCGTTCAACCAGGATATCGTTCATAAATCATTTTCATAAACATAAACATCTAGAACTTTTTTTTTTTTGGTTTCACTTTTTAAACTTTTTTTACTTCAACAATAATCTGCCATGGGTCTTCTTTAAAATGAGACCAAACTTAACTCTGTGCTCCCAAGCTTCAAATTTTTTATGACAGTTTTTTGACATGGACATTTTCGTCCACTATGGACCTATGTGTAACTTTTTTAATTGACGCACAAGGGTTAAATATAAAATACGTACTTACAGTCTCTGTGTCAGAACAGCCGGCATTGTAGTACAGGATCAGGAAACGGTCCTCCATAAAATGCGCTGGACACATCGGAATATTTGGGTTAAACTGTTCTGGAAAAGTGTTGTAAATAAAAATTAACCACTGATTTCTAGTCGTGTCCATCTTTGGAAGACCAAACAAAGTAGTTTAGCTTTCACAACAAAACAGCGTCACACACCGCGGCCTTGAATGAGCAGAGGCCGGAGGCCTAGAGTGAATGGAGGCCGGCGGGCTTGAGAACGGCGCGGCGGGCAGATTCGACGAAGGAGCGTCCGGAGAGCTTGCAGCAAACACATGTGACGACCCCCCGGCGCTGGACTTACTTCCGATCTAGCACGGATCAGCTCCAGGCATGACGTAGCGGTATCGTCCTCTTTTGGAAGGCTAAACTAAGTAGTTTCGCTTTCACAACGTAACACAGTGTCTCCACAACATGGCGGTGACATGCAACAACAATACTACAGCGAGAGAAAAAAAGTTCTAAAAGCCTTTCTTTGCGTGAACATTTGGGCGGCGTTATGCAAATCTTCCCACATAGTGACGTAGACATGTGGGGGCGTGTTAGAACGAGCCGTTTTAGGTCGGCGTGGTTGACTCTTAACTTTATAAAGAATATCTCTTTGGATTTGAGACTTTAGTCTTTGCAACTTTACAGATCTTCTTTATGCACCAAGAGCTTGTAACACTCCAAAGAGAAAGGAAAAATTTAAATCGCATCATATGACCCCTTTAACACTGCTGTGGAATGTTTCTAACACAGCGGGAATGATGGCGAATTTGGCTTTTTCCTTTGACGTCTCTGCGTTCTGACACCAGAAATCCCAAATCTCTCAATACTGCTTTTTAGAAAGTCATAGCAATGCTATCATTGATTTTTTTTTTCTTTTGCTATTGGATCAAGTAGAAAGGAAAAAATATATTTGTATTTGTTGTAGTTTCAATTGACCACTATAGAAGTTCACCCAACTATGACGACTTCTGCTTCTGAGAACCCTGGAAATATGAAAAGAGTCGCATCTATTGGTCTTTACTGATTAAGACAAACTAATGAGGAACGAATCATGGCATTATACTGCAGTGATAAACATCAAACTGTATAAAAACGGTTTATGCTAGAGCTTTTACTGCGTTTTTACTTGCAACTTGTAATCATATTTAAAACTTTCCACCCTGAGCCTGATGAGAGTATTAAGAATATTCTGATGGTTGCTGTGCTTTTTTGTTTTTAAAAATTAGATTATGGCATAAGTATTTTGCTAATGACACACCAAAAACAGTGCTGAAAACACACAACTGAAAAAGATCTGATAGAAGATATTTGCAGCAGGCTACTGAGCAGTGCGTCAGGCCTACACTGAATGAAGAAACAAAAGAGCTGCTTTAGGCCTGTCTCCTGATATTTTCTGACTCAGCGCAATCCTATTGTGCGAGTGAAAAAAGTTAAGTTAAAAGCTTAGCGTGGTATGTGAAAGCAACTGTCCAACAGTTGGGTAATACCAGTGAATGTATCCTCCCTGAACCAAAGACTCGACACGTTTTACAGAGCTCAAGTCACTTCTAACTTTTACTGTTACTGATCTAAAGGAAGTACCTGGCTGATATACCGAACATTTCACAAACACATACATAATTTTGTTGGAATTGAGGTATATGATCTATGAAATAAATATAACAGCATTATATTAGTTGGCAGTTGCTAATGTGTCTAAGAGTTGTTCTGTACAAAAATGGTTGGCCGACAATGTTGTCTCTTTTTTAAAAGCATGCCATAATATATGCTCTTATGCTCTAAAAAACAAATTCTTAAATACTATCTTAGACGAAATGTCAAATCACCAGAAGAATGACTTCATGGCGCTATTCAGTTGTCTGCACCCTTAAAAATCAAATTTGGCTTGCAGATTGTTTTAAATTGTAAAAACGTAAGTATTGTAGGCTATATTTAACTCATATTAGGATGCAAGGCAGTGTTCCTGTTCTCCATTTGCTCTGTGTAAGTCACCTAATGAGCACAGCTTTGACATAAAGCATTCCGCCAAACAGAAACTTCAACCAAACCGTTTGCAAAAAGTGGTTTTTATGTTTTTGTCAAAGAGCTCTTACATCCCCAAAATATCCTGCCATCAAAATCGAGGCAGTAATTTGCAATTATCGGGTGTGTCTTTGTCTCACTTAGTGAGGTAGAAAGGAAAAACATGATACACTTGTCACATAAATCTGGAGATTAATGACTCCAAGATGGCGAACAGTTCAACTCAGTAATATCTGACCCGTTTTGTGATATTTCATACAGGATTTATTTGGAAAAATATTAAGGTGATTTTTTTTTTCATGGGCAACAGTCATAAAAACAATTCCTGTACATTTTGACAGCATGTTTAAATACATTTACATCAGAAAACAGTCACATCGACCCGAAGTGCCTTATTTACAATAGACAAATTTGCAAAATGAAAAAGATTTTAAATTACATCAAACTTCACACACACGAAAAAAGAAACCACAAACACATCGATCACAAATAACACTTAAATAAAAGAAATACAAGTTTTCAACAAAAAAAAAAATCAGTCACAAACATATTTGATGGCAGTGTTTTTCCTCTTCTGATCTATGTAATGATCAGAGAACTTCCAGATACACACTGCAGTCAGTGCATATGCATACACAGTATCCGATTTAATTGTGTGTTAAATACATTAAAAATACAACCCATCATAGTGCAATGAGGTAAAACCGTCCCTACAGGAAGTGCAGCGAGTCCATTTGGCACGTTCCTGGGAAACAAACTTTGAGAGTCCGAGCCAGTATGGCCCAACGTCCTTTCCTGCAGTCACTGTGTTTACTTCAGTTGAGAACCAGCTCATTCTGAATATCACCTTCAACATAAGTTTCACAGCAGCAGTCACATGAAGGAAACCTTCCCTCTGGTTTGAGCAGCATTACTGGAGTAAAACCTCCTGTAGAACGAGACGAGCTACAGCTCCGTTGTGGTGTTACACCTGGAACAAGAAGAAGAATGACATCAATTTAGCGCTCAGAAATCTTGATTCGCAGGCGACTGCAAGCAAAAGGAAGGTTCTCGGCTTACCTCGGTTGCAATAATACATTCATCCTTCTCCTCTGATAAAACAAAGACTGACTGGTACTTTGTGTCTTTGCACAAAGATTCTGTACGTTTCCTTTCTGAAGAATCACTGAAAATGAACAGAAGCAAGTTTAGTACAACACCCATCGCCCAGTAACGGCAATCCCGACGCAACAATATTTACCTTTTCAAATGATTTCTGTGTTTCTCCTCTGAGTCGGAATCGAGAGTCTCGCATTTTGTTGCTTCGCTCTTCTCAGAGTCCTCTTTTCCCAAGTCCTCCTGCTTCAGCTCATGAACAAGATTGTATTCCACTAGTGAGTAACGAGATTTGAATCCATTTTTTTCCCCGCCCGCGGCGTCGCTCTGAAAGTCCACTTTCTTGTTGATGTTCTTCACTTGCGTGGCTCCGATGACGCTTACGGACAAGTCCTTGTCTCGGCTGCAGTTGTTGGTCAGGTTATTCATGGTCTCGATTTCACTGTGGCTGTCGATCTGCTGGCTCCTCTGCTGCAGCTTAAGACGGATGTAGACGACCAAGACGGCGCCGCCGATCAGGACTAAAAGCACTAATATAATCCCAGCGCAAACCGCCGTCCAAGGAAAGGCGCCATCGTCCTCATCGTAAGAGTACCTTTTGTCGGCACCCTCAACGGCTTGTCCCTGTGGGTTGTCTGGGAGCAAGAACTGACAGTTACGTCCTCCGTAACCCGGGATGCAAGCGCACACATAGCGGCCATCCCTCTCGTGACAAGTGGCACCGTTGTGGCACGGGTTGTGCACGCACTTGTTGACCGCAGAGGTGCAGTTCTTGCCGGTGTATCCAGGCGGGCAGGTGCAGGTGTAGTCGTTGAGTCCGTCTTGGCACGTGCCGCCATTCTGGCAGGGATAGTCGGCGCACTCCTCGATGTTGTCTTCACAGTGCGTTCCAATGAAACCCTCAGGACACTGACAGAGATATGAGTCCACGAGATCTAGACACTGAGCCCCTGGAGAAGAATAAGTAGGACAAAAGACATGAGACATCTGATTCAAACAACCCACAGTATACATTTGAGGTGTTAAAATGGGAGCATTCAATGTACCGTTTGAGCAAGGGTTGGAGCTGCAGTGATCAATCTTCTTTTCACAGTTGAACCCAGCATAGCCCGTCGGGCACTGACAGAAGTATCCTCCTTCGGGGTTGTCAGCGCAGCGTCCACCGTTGAAGCAGGGACCGTCAGCGCAAGTCGTGGCGCTCAGCTCGCAGTTTCTTCCATAAAAACCAGGAGGACACGTGCAGCTGTAGGTGTTTTCAAGATCCTGTGAAATCCAAGGAACAATTTAGAAGAAGTTGAGAACAAAACTCAAGACCAACAACGCAGTCACAGAGAATGCAATGATCCATATATCTAGGGAAACTCACAGTGCAACTGCCTCCATTTCTGCACGGGCTGCCAGAGCATTCGTTGACCTCAATCTCACAGCTGTCCCCAGTGAAGCCAGGTCTGCATGAGCAGGTGTAGCTTCCCTGGCCAGTGTTGGTGCAAGTGGCCCCATTCTGGCAGGGTTTGTGATGTGTGCAGTAGTTGAGATCTGCAACACAAAACATGTAGGTTAGTGTCCTGCTGAGTCTAGAGTCAATGGACAACTCTAAACTAACAAATTGATCAACTACTTAGTTTAAGATGTCAAAGGCTCACCTTGGTTACAGAAGAGGCCTCCCCAACCCTCTTGGCAGTTGCATTGCCATGGCTGTTGGCAGGTGCCATGCAAGCAGCCCGGATAGCGGATGCAGTCGTCACAATACTTTCCACTAAATCCCACTCTGCATCTAAAAACACCACAGAGGAACTGTTAGTATGTTGTTAACTTCAATTGCAATGAAAGTATGAGTGTTAAACACGGAGGACCTGAAAATCTTCATTACACTTACTTGCATTCGCCAGGTTTGTCGCAAAAGCCATGGTCTTCATCACATCCCGGAAGACAGATTGCTGTAAAAATAAAACATTAGAATTTTTTTATTAATACCAGTTCCTTTCTTACACCATTATTATTCTAGTAGTCACAGCTGGGTATTTACCAAGCTGCTCACCAGTACTTTGAGGGTAACGGGAAAAAAAATTATTCTCACTACCATTGGAAGGACACTGGTTAACACAGTTGCACTCATACAAAAGCTTCCCAAACAAAAGGCCCTTTTTCCCCTAACTGTGGGTCAGAAGTCCCCTTTTTCACTCTGTTCATCCAACCCCCTCCCCATAACGTCCCAGAGTCGGCGCAGATAAGGGTGGACAGCTGGTGTACATGGTGCCAGTGCAGGACAGCTGCTCTATTGTCTACCTTCACTCTGCAGCTGCCCCCTTCCAACAATACCTCACCGCTCTGAGCCAATCAGCGCCAAGCGCTCTGCCAAGTAACCAATCAGGCGTTACATTTAATCTATGGCACACGTGCCATTATTTGGCCAACGTCCCTCATTTGAATCACACAAACGCCTGTTGCAACCATAGCCACGAAGTTTGTTGTTGTTGTTTTTCTCGGGAAATAAACATGCATCAAATACAGACAAAAATAATGCTAAATGTGACCACAAAACCAGTCATAAGGGTCAATTGAGATGTATACATCATCTGAAAGCTGAATAAATAAGCTTTCCATTGATGTATGGTTTGTTAGGACAGGACAATATTTGGCCGAGATACAACTATTTGAAAATCTGGAATCTGAGGGTGCAGAAAAATCCAAATATTGAGAAAATCGCCTTTAAAGTTGTCCAAATGAAGTTCTTAGCAATGCATATTACTAATCAAAAATTAAGTTTTTGATATATTTACGGTAGGAAATATTACTTGACAATTACTTGATATCCTAATGATTTTTGGCATAAAAGAAAAATTTATAATTTTGACTATTGTTGGCTATTGCTACAAATATCCCCGTGCAACTTTTGACTGGTTTTGTGCTCCAGGGCCACAAATATCCTTTATACTCACGTTCTGTGCAGTACTGTCCTTTCCATCCGGAGTTGCAGATGATTTCTCCGCGCTCTCCGCAGGTGAAGTGGCCGAAAGTGTCGTCGCGGGGGCGGCAGAAGACCGAGCATCCCTCGCCGTAGTAATGCTCATCACAGACGAATCTGTAGGAGTACTTCAGCTCTGTCCTCCCACCAGCCTGTAGATCCTGGGACCAGTCCTCGCCCACTGTTAGGTGCCTCTGGGTGGTCATACGACTGATCAGACGCTCTGGGTTTTCTGTGGACGTTTTAATTTCAGCGTTATCTCATGGCTGCACAATGAACGTTCTTTCCAATTACACGCATCTTCTGCTTACCTGTGGACAGATCGTCGTTGGAATCGGTGCGCAACGCTTCGATAATCAGCGAAAACGTTCCCTGAAACATAAAAAAGGAAAATCGGCTAAATTAGAGCAGATCGAAACGCATTCCTTCACAGCTCCCCGCTGGTTTACATATAACGGAGGATGTGAATGGCTTGAGGTGTGATCGCACTGGGGATTCAAGCCTCATTTCTCCGATTTCACACTTACTTATTGCAGTAAAATGAAAGGTTTCGGAATTTCACACTGAGCTGACAATTATATTCCAACCCAGGGGATGTGACTTTTCCCACATCTCCAACACCACTAAATACCCACATCCTGAGTCCTTATGCGTCATTATTGTGGATTTTTAGGTTGCATTTTCCAGATATAAAGTATAATGTAAAAAGAAGAAGAAGTAACACTACTCACCGGCCATGTGAATCCAAATGAGAACTGGATGGGGTTGGTGAACGAGCTGTCAGGAAAGCTCTGAGGAACTTGGAAGGAGTTTGATCCGAGCACCGGGGTAACTGCGCCACCGTAGGTGCATGGAGGATCTGGAGATACATTGGCTTGGTAGTGTTTCAGGCAAATCCTAAAAAAGGTTTTGCATTCGCATTGCTGAGCCTCTGACGGGGATCCTTTACAGCAGTTTGCGTTGCCTGTCACCCCTTTCTTGTTCAGAAACTCCTGCAACTTTAACTCGAAAACCCCAGAACAAAACCCCTGGAAAGAAATTGAAATCGGATTAATTGGGCTACTACAAGTCGCCATCATACGGCAGACATCTATTGTGAGATCATTGCTCACGCACTGTAAAACAGATGCAGATTTTAATTACCTGGCTCATCATGACACAAAGCAAAGCTGCAATCATAAGTCGTCCCATGGCGGAGAGGTTCTGAACTATGCTGTTAAGCTTCCACGGGCCGGGCTATTGTATGAGACCTTGTCTCAATGAATCATTGAGACTCGAAGTTCTCCACTCAGTGGGAGGCAGCTCTGGTTGATGCTCTGTTGTTTTCACTTTATCTGCTCATGCAAGCCCATCAAAGAAGAAAATAAAAAATCAAGCAATTAAATCCCAAATACGAATATAAAGAGGAAACCCCAATGCGCAAAAGGGGGACGAACAGGAAATTCCCCCAGAAGACGATTACTCCAAGTTGTCAAAAGTTTGCAGTCCACTTCAAGATAGTTTAGGAAGCCGAAAAAAAATGCAGCAAACCCAGGAGCAGGGTTATGTTCTTATTTTCCGTTTATACAAATGGCGTGGAGATGATTCTAACTTTCCTCCCGTGCTCTTGTTTCCATGTGAGAGACTGACTGGATTGCGCGTGTTTAATGTCCCAGTCCTCCTGCAGCCGGTTATATACAGGCAGCGCCTGCTAGGGTAATGAGATGCAAATGAGCTACTACCCAATCTGGCTCTGGTTGTCACAAAGGGACATTTTTCAATCTACACCACCCCCAACCCCCCAAGAAAAAAAAATCGGCAAATGGTCACTGAGCTGTAAAATGTGCAACTCTTTGCCACTGGGAGAGAGTGGGAGAGAGAGAGAGAGAAAACAATCTAATTTACATACAGGAAAATAAGCAACCTTGAGAATCCTGCACATCCCACTCTGACATTAAACCAAATTACATCACACATTGCAGGAATGTCGCGTTCCTGATAACGGGACAAAAGTACCAGCGGGGTTTGTGGTTTTCTGAGCTGTTCTGTGCAACATGACTAAACTGTGCATTTGTGTTTACATCTGAGGGGTTTTGGAGTGCAAACTTTTCTTTTAGTATTAATTTATTTTGACTAAATTCGTTGGTTAAAAGTCATTCTATAAAATAATGCAAACATATTTGCGCTTTTAAAAGGTTGATCACTGTAAAATGTGCTAATAATAACACGTGAAATGTTGTAAACACGAAGTAGATGCAAAGTAGAATGAAAAACAGTCATTTTCAATCACAATTTTTACGCAGTTAAATTAGTTATAATCAGTGTTGGGGGTAACGCATTACAAGTAATGCGAGTTACGTAATCAGATTACTTTTTTCAAGTAACTAGTAAAGTAACGCATTACTTTTTTAATTTACAAGAAAATATCTAAAGAGTTACTTTTTCAAAAAAGTAATGCCAGTTACTTTGCTTTCCCATTTAGTGACTGACAGCTCTCCTGTCCCCATATCGGGAGAAATCGGGAGTACAGAGGCGTTGTGTGCGCTGTGTGAACCTGATGTTACTGTAGCTCCAGACTAAATGTGAATGTGCATTAATTCATCAAAAAAAAAAATCACATTTAGTATTCCTCAAAATGAATTAAAACAGTGAAATGCAAACTCAGAATATGACGCAAACCTGCAATAATTAAATATGTTATCAAATGTATCTAATCCCATTTTATTAACCGATGTCTTTGCTGCTGACCTTTGATGATCCAGTTCAACCGTACTAATAAGCACAAATGACTTTCGAGAAACTAACAATTGTGCTTAGTTTTTTTATTGCTGAAGAGTGTTTCTTCTCCTGTGTTTACTGTACAGACGTGAATTTACTTTTGCTTCAGCCTGAGGTTTATTCATTACACTTTTTGGTGTGAAAGGGCTTTTACATTTGCTATAAATAGAACTTCTTATATTAAAAACAATCAAGCCCTGCTCATATTTAAAAAGTAACGCGAAAGTAACGCAAAAGTAATATAACGCATTACTTTCCATAAAAAGTAACTAAGTAACGTAATTAGTTACTATTTTAGGGAGTAACGCAATATTGTAATGCAGTACTTTTAAAAGTAACTTTCCCCAACACTGGTTATAATATCCTTAAATTAAATAAATAATGTCTCCTTCTAAAACATTTTAGAACATTTTACAGTAAAATTACATGAAATCTAATTTTATTATATTACAGTTAACAAATTTGACCGTGGCATTTCACTACCGTTCATGATGTTCTAACAGTTTTAAAAGTGAGAACTGCAAGTCGAAGCAGTTCAAATTTGCTCGCGCCTCACATAATTAGGTCATGTAAAGTGAGCATGCATATTCTTTGGGTTTTTAACAACACTTCTTTTCAGTGGTTTGAGTTTTGGTGACTCTGTAAGTTCTCTAAGCTGGATTGTAAACGCTGAACTGGTGTGTGTCGTTCGCGTGGCTGTCATTAAGGCACTTTGTTATTGTGTAAGGGGAGAATAAGTTTTTTTTTTTTCTGTGCGCTCTCAGCTGTATGGTAATTCCCACAGCACCTGCTCCCCTCACAATGTCGCGGGGAGAAAGAGCTCCCCTCTCTACATGTCATCCCTGACAAAAGTACCTAGCAGCTTCTGTTGTTTTGGTGTTTTATCAATTATTTTGCGTTTAATTTGACGAGGAAGTTTCCGATGTGTTCTTTTAATCGTTCATATTGTTAAATGAATCAAGCTCTCGCTCTTTTCGCCCCATGTTGCGAGCGTTTGCTTGTGTGGATGTGCGAGGGTGGTCTTCATTAGTGCGTTAATTAAAAGCGCTCCAGAGGAATGCAACAATCGTGCATCAGAGTGACACAGTTACGCGCAATCGGTTTTGGCACTTGATGAAAATCGTTTAGAAAGCTATTCAATCTTAGTTTAAGTGTTCATTAATACAGTTTTTTATCCAATGCGTTTCCTGAGCAAAAACACGGATTTGCAATGCGATGCGATGCGACAGGTGTCATAGCAACACACTCCGGAGTTAGTTATTGAACCGCTGGCCGTAAATAAGAGCGGAACCGTGTCGCCCAGCAATCATCACACTTTCATCCACAGTTCTTTGGCCTGACGTTGCACACATTTCCCGATTACCCCAGCAAAGCATCACTGAAAAGCACGCTGAAAGCCCTCAGATTTATGCCCATTTCGCTTATTCTTTTCAAGCATAATTTATGCCACGCGATTCTGTCCTGGTTAAATCAAGCAGAAAGCTCCTTTCTCGCATTCCTCCTCTTTTTCTGAAGGTGGACTATGGGGAGACTGTTTAACTTAAGTGTTTCTATAGGGGGCTGTTGTACTTTAACTCCTGCCCACCAGTAGCTGCGACGAACAAAGCCGGGACTCGAGGTCTGACTCTTCATCTTTCTTTGCGCTTTAATTTTCATTGATTCTGAATACAAGGGGAGCCCTCGGGGACTCTCTCTGAAGACGCGGACAGCCCCCCAAGCCAACCATCTGCTCCCAACCAAATGGCGTTTTTTCACATCGCAACTGCATTTCTCCACTGCCTCTCTGGGCAGCGCGCAGCCGCGCACACACAGGCTTCTCCAAATGAGACTGGAAGCATGCGCGCATGAATGCCGCTGCTGGGCCATATGGTTAGGGAAGCTGCAGTAAGTGGCCGTGGGAACCCGGGCAGTAACGACCGCAGTAACGGCTTGTGGGAGAGTGTCTGGCAATCGATCGGTCAAATTAAGTGGAGCGCGAATGTTTCTCAATGAGATAAACGCGCATTGCTATATAGGCTACGCAACAGGAGACGCGGAGGCGATGAAAGTGTTGTGGCATCGTGCATGCGAATACGTTTAAAGCTTATGTTGTGTTCGGGAAAAAGACAATACACTATAGTAAGAGTAGGTTCCCCACCATGACGCAGCAAGGACGTGCACTGATTAAAATAACAAAGGATGTGTCGCGTGGCTCGGGTGGCGCACTCATTATGAAAAAAGCAGCAAAAGCAAGACGAAACAATAAAACGTACTGCGAAATAGATGCATCCGGATCTAGGAAGTTACTTATGTTTAATCAAAACGGGTTTGCCATCGACTATATTGATGCACACGAGCTGTTGTTCTGATTAAGAGTCATGATAGAGTTTCAAGTATATATGCTAGTAGAGCGCGCGCGTGTGTGTGTGTGTGAGGGAGAGAGAGAGAAAGAGAGAGAATGAGAGCAGGAGGGGTGAGTGAATTCTTCAACAGGCTTGAGGACTGTCGCGTGCCATCGTCCTTTAGGGAACATCTGCCCCTTTCCCTGGGGTGGTTTTGTTTATGTGAGAAACTTTGGTTCAAAGAGGAAGAAAAATCAATACTTGATCCAAAACTAAGCTACATTGGAATCCGGCGTCTGCCAAATGTGACAACACATCTGTTATTTCTATTATGCAGGTATGATTCATAGCATAAATAGTTGAAATGTGGGGGTGGGTGGGGGTTATATTATGAATCTCGAGCTGTGTGTATCACAGAAGGACATTGATTAATTAGTTTTTCCTTCAGTTTGTGAACCTACAAAACAAACAAAAAAAAAAAAAAAAAAAAAAAAAAAAAAAAACACCCCCAACCAGGGGAATGTTTTGGGGGGAACATTACTAACATATCTGCCGTCTTATAAGTTTTATATCCTTATTCTTAATTTTGCATGTGTCAATTCAATCGTGACTAGTGTTTTTAAACTGCATAAAGTAACACTACGTTGTGTTGGTTTTATATAATTGCATTTTGCTAAACAGAAAAAAAACAACCTACAATATACAGGGAGCTATACAGTGCACAATGATAAACCGTTACATAATAAACAGATTAATTTAAAACACCATGAATGTATTTCTTTATTTACTAACACAGTTCTCAAATATAATGAAATACATTACTTAAATAATAGATTTTATTTTATTATTATTATTTTTTTTTCCAGATTTGTTATCGACTAGAGTATTTAATAAATCCTAAATTATTTCAGTTGTGGTCTTCGTTTTCATTTACAATAGCTAGAAAGGAATACGCTGATTGGCTGCTGAGATTGTCTGCCGGGACAGGAAGTGAGCGCAACATTGTAAACACTAGCGGTTTCTGCTACTGTAGCAGCCATGCAGCATTGAGCGAGAGAGCGCTTAATGCTCACAAAGTCGAGTATTCTTGTTAAACTATGTGTGCATTTCACCAAATAATTCGGCTCGATTAGTTCCGACTTTGATGAAGATCCACCTTCCGAAAAACAAAATGTGTTATGATTGGTTAGCTGTCCCAGTGTGGTGTGACATTGGTGACCGAGCGTTCGCCTGGTGTTTCAGTACATCGCCAACCGCCTCTACTGATCCGTCTTTACAACAAAGGAAAAAATGGTTGGAGGGCGAATTGGTGGAGGAAACACTGGTACGTACGGCCGGTTGTGAGAGTGTTCCGAGAGATTGTTTTTGTCTTAGTCAACAATGCGCACCCAAGCATAGCAGTCATAACAATACAGCACACAACACAATAGCAAATTGGGTGTTATATGCTCAAGGAACAGAGTTTAAGAAAAATTACAATTGCAACCACTGTTTCCTGGACATCATCGCTTTCGGAAAAACTAGAGCAGAAAAAAGAAAAAGAAAAAAAGGAACAAAGAATAAATGGGAACAAAAGACAAAGCCCAAAACAAAGATTTGAAAAAAAAAAAAGAAAAAAAAAAAACACAGACGGGCAAGCCGGTTGGCAGCTGTGCGAGACGCCACTTCTTTAAAAAATTAAAATATTTATATTTCTGAGGAGTTGTAGGCACACCGGGCTGGGCGTCCCCCGTTCGGAATCCGTCTCACGGAGCCCAGCTAACATGTTTTGGCTTAACTTGTTTCGAATTGTTCTAGCATGCCGAAAAAAATGGAAAAAGAATTGCTGCCGTTACAGGCACCGCAGCCTCTTCTTCTTGGTTTTCTCTGATTTGCACTAACTTTGCGAAGCAGCACTTCGTTCTTCGTCGGTTCGTCTGATGCATAGCAATTCTAACGCACAACCTCGATCCTCCCAACCCCCCAACCATTCGACTTTATGTAGGTCGGGAGAATATTTTTAAATGCTATTAAGGGCCACTTTGTGAATATAACAAAGCCCGGGAGGGCCCGGAAACCAAACGCTGTAGTCCAAAACGAGCAGTTCGTTGTAGTTCTTGAAAAGGGATAAAAAAAAAAAAACGAAATATCTCCCTTTAGAGTGGACTTTTGAGATTTTGGACTTTCTAGGATCTCTTTTTATGCCCAAAAAATTAAACCCACACGATGACTAAAATAAAAAAGTTGAAAAAGCATAATAGTACCCCTTAAGTGCTATAAAGGACACTAGTGCTCCAGCTCCTTTACTGGAACAGCGTTCGCAGCAGAGCATAAACCCAGCAGCAATAGTGGTGTGTGGGAAACATTCCAGCAGCACACACAGGAAGACACAAGGTAAAGGTCGTCTCTCGGGAAAATGTTCATTCATATTATCATGCGGTTTTTCAGGAGTCAAAACTATTGTATAAGTGAGTCTTGGAGAAAAAGAGGCATATAAAAGATAATTAATTTGATAATTATTTACAGCTTTAAAAACTGCGGCATTTTAATTGAATGTTATTAAACATGGATTATAGCGCAGGAACATTTAAAGTCATTTATCTATATAAGAGATCTATATATATATATATATATATATATATATTACTAATGGCAAATCTAGGCATTACTAACTGAAGGAGAGGGTTAGACATTGTATAGTCTAAATTGTGTCTGACCAAAAAGGGTTAAAGTGATAAATGAAGCATATCATAAATAAGTAAAAAAGTCAAATGCATGCATTCATTCACAAATGACCGTGGAAGTAAAACAGTTGATTCTGCAGGTTTAAAAATGTCTTTTTTAAAAGTCTTAATTAGCGATTCCACAAATTATGGCCTAAAAAGGTCTTAAATCGGAGCAGAAAGTCTTAAATTCATAAAGTCATGGTAGTAAATGTGGCATGCACTGCAAAAAAAAATTAGCACCTTAATCAGTATTTTTGTTATCTAAACATCCTTAAATCAAAATACATTTACAACTCAAAGAAAACATCTTGGAGCGCTACTTGCTGAAAGAACCTCCGTTTAATTTCAAAATGCATTTACTTTAGATAAAAAATGACCATATGAAGCCTTGTTATCTGAGAAACTGAACAAAATTAAGTGAGCTTATACTTAAAACAAGAAAAATCTGCTCATGGGGTAAGAAATTCTTTTCCGTTGTAAGTAATATTTCCATATACTAGTGTTTGTGAGCATTTATAAAAATTTTTCGTAAAATAAAGGTAAATGAGATCTGTTGGAAGTTGTAACAGTGCTTTGGCGTCATTTCGAAAGAAACACAGGCAAGTTCAGGGAAACAAGGTCTACGCTGTTGCAGACTTCATTAACATTCATCATCCCAGCACTGGGGTCTTTCCTCACTGTCGTTAGTTAAAGAAGACAAAGAAGCTTTAGAAAAAGGCATGCACATATATATATATATATATACTGTATAAAATTCAGGCCAAACATCCCTGGTTAGAAAGCCGCGTCTCGTTCCGAGTCTGTCGTGTTTGAGGGCCAAACGTGTGACCATATTCAGGTCAAAGAAAAAAAATGTAGTGGGGTCCAAATGTTTGCGGACACATTGAAAATATGGGATTTAAAATCTAATTTAAACATGCAATTAAAAAAGTTAAATTTGAATCGCCATGGTATGACAAAATTAATTAATACATCTAGAAATTTCATGGCGGGTAAGATAATTTGGTTCTAAAAATGTAGTTAATAAAATGTTAGAAAAAGCAGAAAGGAAAAAGAAACACTTTAACTTATGGACCCTATATGTATTAACAAAAAGTAACAGGCCACAAAGAAGTAACGGGACCGTGTTTGTTCTCTTACTAAGGTTCAGGTTTCAGGCAGCGCCAGAAAAGACACACGGGCAGGTGTTTCCTTTATCCCCCCCCCCCCCACCCTTTTTTGCTTTACTCAATAATGTGTTATATGATGGAGTCGTGGAGTGCAGTAACATGTTGGAAGATGAGGATGAGGTGGAGTTACCACCGCAGGTTGTCCTATATCTATCTGCCTGTCCGAGAACTAATCTACGGCCTTTTACTGCCAGTGCAGCCAGGTGCGTTTCGTGCTGTTTATTTACTTTTCAGATTTATGGAAAATATATTGTTTTAGAATGCTTTTCTGTTATGTTGTAACTGTACGCAATTGTGAGGACCCAACTAGAGCATGTTCATAACATCATTGGTAGGGTCGGCACCAGAGCGCATAAAGTGAGGGGGCAGGCACAATTTTTTTGGGGGGCCGCACTTTTTTGGGGGGGTGCTGCTCTTGAAAAAAAAAAATGTTTCTGAAAGTAATTTTCAGATGCACAAACATGAAACTTGTAAATAAAATAATCTGATATATAGCCTATGTACAATTTAATAACATATAGCCTAGTTTGATATATGAATTGGGTGTTCGTCAACGATTGCTTCAGTGTCACATGGTCTTCAGAAATTATTCTAATATGATGATTTGCTGCTCAAGAACATTTCTGATTATCAACGTTAAAAACAGTTGTGCCGCTTAATATTTTTTATGGAAACCATGATACATTTAAAACTTTTCAAAAGATTGCATGCGGTTGGAGATTCCCGTGTTTACAGCTCCGTAAAATAACCTACTGGAAGCTCTGTAGTTTTACTGTATAGGCCTATAGATAAAAATATAAAAATTACAAACACACAACATTTTGAGTTACTCCATAATTGAGAATGCAAAGTGCAACGTGTTAGCAGTTTGAAAATCAAGAATAATAGCAAGTTAATAAGAATTCTTTCTAAAGGGCAGTACCGGTCTTATTTAGACTCTGCCATAACCTGACCGAACCAAATAGTTTTGCATTCATAATTGTCGATTTTCCAGATGACCCAGTAGTCTGCAAAAAAACCATTACAAATAGTTCCCCGCAGGTTTGTGTTAACTAAAAATTGTTAATCCGAAATCGAAATTGAAAGCTGAAAATAAACTATGAGGTTTTTGTTTGTTTTTTGGTAGGATTTCAGGAAATTAGAATCCTGAAATAAAATGTTTACGTTGAAATACTAAAATTACTTAAACTTAAAACAAAGAAAAGGTCATTTAATAATACTAAAAAGGGCAAATAACACAATTAAAAAAACGTAAAATGAAAACTTTAAAATTAAAGTGAAAATATAAAAATAAAAGCTAAAAGAATATTAATAAATACAGTATGCAATTCTAAAATAACACTGATTCCCACGGTTGTGGAAAAATCTGAGGAAATATATGATAAAACTTTGTTTTCTGAGCTTGACATTCTGAAAGTCCATTGTTCAAGAAAAAATTATGTTTGACTACTAAATATTTAATTGGCTAGAAATTTCTTAAGAATTATAAAAAAATATATATCATTTTTTTATTGGTCAAAAGATGTAGTTAAGTGAAGTGTGATAAGTGTGATGTATTTTTGTCAAGTGCATTTTTGAAGAAATCTAGGCTGCAAGACTGAAGATGTTATAAAGTGATCTTTGGATAAAATTATTATTTTAATTTAAATATTATTGGTATTTTTCCTTAACGTAGGCATTCTGTTGAGGTATAGAAATATAGGTTGTCCTCTTACTGTGCTGTTAACAAAAAATAAATCTCCATTGCTCTGTAGTATTCTGGGAATTGTCTTGTTTCTGTCCAATGTTTGTGGTGTGGGCAAATGTGTGGTGAACGTGCTGTTGAAAAGAAGGGCCGGACCGAAGGGTACAAAACATATCAGATTTCAAACAGTCGACACTACACTGTAATTTTGGAAAGACTCTGTCAGTCAAATTATTTCATAACATACAAGCCTATTGCACAAATGCCCTTTCTGTACCGCTTTAAGGGATTTTTTTGCATTGTTGCTCTCAGTTTATATTAACTTCTCTCTGTTTTATAGATTGTTCTGGTCAGACTGTGTCAGTCAAAGAATGGTTCGTCTTTCCAGGAAATCCACTTAAGGAGCCAACCAGAGTCACTCCAAAACCCCTTAATAATCTAAGTATGTAATTGAGAAGTTGTGTTCCACATATTTGCTCGTCGTAATGAAGCACCTCACTTGGAGTTTCTCATGTGCTAAGTGTATAATGCCTAGTGTTTTTAGCATCTGTTTTTATTCTAAAAGTGATGTAGTGTAATGCAGCCTTAAATAATCCTCTGATAATCTCAAGAAATCTATGTTCTGTTGTTAGTGTACATAATTCTCTTTGTTTGCTCTTTTGTATTTCCTTGAATCAGTGATTGCATGACACAGATGCTTTGTGATAAAAAGAAAAAGGCCATATGGTTTGATCAGTGCATTTTGCTGCATTGCATATTTCATCACTGCGTTACACTGTTGTCACTGCCCACTGCTCCGGGTGTGTGTTCACGGTGTGTGTGTGTGTTCACTGCTGTGTGTGTGCACTTTGGATGGGATAAATGCAGAGCACTAATTCCGAGTATGGGTCACCATACTTGGCCACATGTCACGTCACTTTACAGAGCATCCAATACGAGAATATTAGGGGATTTTGAAATATATTTCTGAGCCTGCTAAAGACAGAGAGGTGAATATAAAGTTATTCACAGCTAATATTTCATTAGCTAGATTTGTGAGTGCAATCTTCATAAATGATTTTAAACCATTAGTTAGTAACCCCAAATTATTGTAAAAATCATAGCCTTTTATTATAACTGTTCAGTTATCCAATCTTTAAAGAGATAGTTCACCCAAAAATGAAAGTTCACTCTTAATTTTTTTCACCCTCAGGCCATTGAGGGGTAGATTATTTTTTCTTTTTGAGTAGAACAGTAAGGAATATTTTTTTTGTGAAACCGTGGTCCTTGGTGATTCATAAAATGCAAGTCAGTGGCTAAAAAAAAATTATCAAGGAACACAAAATGAATACCCATGTCTACTGAGATCTGATTTGTGGTTAAAGGGGTCATATGACGTTGCTAAAAAGAACATTATTTTGTGTATTTGGTGTAATGCAATGTGTTTATGCGGTTTAAGGTTTAAAAACACATTATTTTCCACATAATGTACATATTATTGTTTCTCCTCTATGCCCCGCTTTTCTGAAACGCGTTGATTTTTACAAAGCTCATCGGTCTGAAAAAGCGAGATGTGCTGTGATTGGCCAGCTATCCAGTGCGTTGTGATTGGCCGAATGCCTCAAGCGTGAGACGGAAATGTTACGCCCTACCATACTGGGATTGTTGTATCCAGTGGGGACATAATTACTGATATAATGACTTATACTGTCTTTTTAGCGTTGCGTTGCATCGCGCCGCGTAAAACAAAAACCCTGTCTGAATTTGTGATCGGAGAAATGACAAACAGCAAGTGTTACTCTACACTGCTCAAAACTCGCGTTGAATCATCAGTGGCAAATTTTAAATATAAAAAACGTACTTACAGGGTGTGAGTCAGAAGCGCCAGACTGTCCAAAGTTGGAATTGCCCCCACTTTATAGAAACAGCCTTTGTGCACAGACGCATTGTAGGCTACTGGTTCAGTAAACAGTCCTCCATAAAATGTTCTGGACACATCTGAATATTTGGGTTGCACTGTTCTGGAACAGTGTTGTATACAACTTAACCACTGATTTCTAGTGGTGTCCTCTTTTGGAGACCAAACAAAGTAGTTTGCTTTCACAACGAAACACACGGCGAGCTCCAAACATGGGCAGCGGCGTGGCAACAGCAAGAATTAAGTTACGCCTCTTATTTGCGTGAACATTGAGAAGGCGTTATGCAAATCTTCCCACATTGTGACTTAGACATGTGGGGGTGTGTTAGAATGAGGTGTTTTAGGGGGGCGTGGCTGACTCTTAACCTTTATAAAGAATATGTGTTTGGATTTGAGACTTTAGTCTTTGCAACTTTACAGATCTCTTCTTTATGCACCAAGAGCTTGGGAGAGAAGAGAAAAATTGAAAATCGGATCCTATCGACCCCTTTAAGATGCGAAAGTTTGGCGGCACAAGTATATTTACAACATTGTAATTCATAGCCTCAAACATTGGGGAAATCTGATTCTTTTCCGTGAACTGGTACTTTTGGACAGTTAATTTGCAATTGATAGAACTGGTTCAAATTAAATGACAACAGTGGCTGTTTTAAATGTCAAAGCACATAACGGGTCTTTCTAAAACTCACCTCGACAATGAGAAACCACCAAAACATATTATTTCACCCTTCATGTCAAGGTGATTAAGTGGTTAACTAGTCACCAAAAAGAACCAGTCAAAAAATGATTCGTTGTGGACATGGAATCATCCGAACTGTTTGTCTGAGGCTCTGGATTACAGGTAATAATGTTGTAAATGATGTCCAGTTTCTTGCACAGACTGATCGTTTCGCTTCACAGCACCTCAATAAATCATCAGGAGCCATGGGTATTAATTTCATGTTCCTTGATAAAAAACTGGTAGCCACTGACTTGCATTTTATGAATCACAAAGGACCACGTTTCAGCTAAAAATCTTCTTTACTGTTCTACTGAAGAAAAAGTCTCCTACATCTTGGATGGCCTGAGGGTGGGTAAATCAACAGCAAATTTTCATTTTTGGGTGAACTATCCCTTTAATTTACTCTCAGACAAGTTGATCAAGGGGGGGCCCCACTGTCCTGATCTGATGGCTCTGTGGTTTAGGACGGACCCAGAGGTGAAAGCAGTCCAAACATCAACACTCCTGGATATCTTTGACCTGTATGAGTTTACTGAAGAGCTGAAGCGCTTTGAATGCTGTGATTTGTCTTGTAACCTACATCGCCATTCAGGTGTGTTAACTTTGCATCGTTGATGCCACAGACCACTGAGGTTTTCGCTTGAATGTAAACAAATGGCTTTGTTCAGGTCCAATCGAGCACCATGTATGCTCTGTTAGCCTTTATTTATTAATGATGTGGCCTCATTGCATTTCAAAAGAGTTTCAGCGGTGTCTCTTCAACACTGTTTATAGTGTGTAGTCCTTATCAGACAACTCGCATACCCTTGCATTGTGTACAGATGTGTGTGTGGTGACACTTGATGCTTGTTGTGTATACATGAGTGTGATTTTCACAGCTTGCATGTAGAATAAAAACACCGTTTGCTCCTGGATCTAGGCGAGACAGCTTTCCCTGGAAGACGTAGATGCATATCTAAGCCAAGCTGTTTGTGTCAGACTCAAATCCTTCGGAGAAATGCAACAGCTCAGGGTGAGTCATTTGCGCCGCCTCGGCCTTTCTGAAAGTATTGTTTGTACACTCGCATGCTCACCCGTTTTAACTGGGCTTGGTTTGGAGTCTTCTAGAAAACAACTGTGGTAATGTGTGTTATTTTGTAACATACCTAAAAAAGACAGGCCGTTTTTGCAGTTGGTTCGATTGCTAGGTCCAAACCTGAGTTTGACTCCACCCTATTGTCATGCACTCACGTTTCCATTTACATGACATTTATTCGTTTAGCGGACACTTTTGTCCAAAGCACCTTAGAAATGAGGAATACAACACAAAGGGTTACGATAAGCTGTCCTACCACCTATGTTTGCGCAGACATGATTCGTCATCAGGGCGTTCCATTACATTATTGCAGACCGAGGAAGAATAGAAGGCGTTATTATTGTAATATTATGCGCTTTGTACTGTAATGTTTTCTCACCGGTGAGGGAGACGTGGTAATCTGACAGCGTTGCGTTCAATCCTCCACCAACGCCGTCTCTCATTGTAACACTGGTTAGCCTCTGGTTTGCCTGAGCACGTTCATGTGTTTTGGAGGAGGTGTGTCTTTGGAGAGTGATTTTGCAGGGAGGGTGGGACCTTATGCTTTCAAATCTAGCCTCTCCGAAATTGTCTACCCTACCTTTAAGGAGGCAGTGAAGGCGCAGTCATATTTACTGTTGTTCAGCAAATTTTCAAAATCAGAATAGGAATCAACGTGTTTAGGAATTTAACACCACGGCAGGCTGAAATTTGACATTGACCAACGGAAACCTGACTTCTTTTGTGAGTTGGGCTTCACTCTTCACTCACCTTTGACTATGAATGTTTCTGGCCTGTGATATTTCATCAAACTGACTTCACCTTGTCATGAAAAGTGCTAACAATAGACCTTAGTCAGGGTAGCTCCATTTTTAACTTTTGACTGGAATGAAAATAAGGTTGTGAGGGATAGAAATACTGTGCATTCAGTGGATTTGTACTGTTGTTTAACAACATGCCAATTGTTCAGTTGATGAAACATCTTTGTGGGAAAAAATGTAAATAAAAAATGCTAGATGAAAACGCCAATTACAGTTTTGAAAGTTATGAGATTAAATCAATAAAGAAAGAAATAAAAGTCAATGTCAGCAGAAGAAAGTTAAGTGCTCATTGAAGAGATGTGTTTTTAGCCGTTTCTTGAAAATGGATTCGGCTGTTCCGGTAGGATTGGGAAATCATTCCAGCAGTAAGGAACAGTGAATGTAGTGGTTCACCTGAAAATTATAATTATTTATTATTTATTTGTTTCCTATTTATGAAACTAACATTATATGCCATTAAGTTTCATTGTATGGACAAAAAAAAAACCTTTTGGAACACTTCTTTTATGTTCTATAGAAGAAAGTCTGTCATACAGGTTGAGAACAACATAAGGGTTTCAACATTAAACCATGGTTTTATGTGAATGTTCAAGTGTTGTTGACCATTTAGATCATATTAGCTATGACTTAACAGGATAGTTCACCCAAAAATGAAAAATATGTCATCATTTACTCACCCTCATGCCTTTCCAAACCTGTATGACTTTAGAATAAATAAATAAATAAATGTAGAAGATTAAAAGACCATGCAACCAAAACTTAGAAGACCCAAAAGGCATGCACGGGCTTCTGTGTGATTTGCCCATGTAGTATGATGTTGTATGTGAATAAAAGATAAATATTAATAATAATAATAATAAATAAAAAATTAAATATGTTCATCAAATATAACGATCATATCTCTTCAAAAGGTCATTGTGACCCTTTTTGGATCTTCTAAGATTTGATGGAATAGACTTTCAGTGTAGGAACAAAACATGAGGGTAAGTAAATGATGACACAAAAACTTAATTTTGGGGTGAACTATCCAATTCACGTCAAATCGGCACAACAGCATGGAGATGCAACAAATCGAGGCCTTTTACTTGAGAGATGCATCAGATTCTTTTGCTAGTATTTGGAAAAAATGGGTAAAGAGACTGGAGGGATAATTTCTGGTTGCTTTGCGACATTCCTCTCAAAAACTACTCTAATTGTGGTCTGAACCTGAGAGCGATGCTCTGGTGACGGGCTCCGCGTCGTCCCCGCCGGCGACCACAGGGCTATTTCAGCTCCCACCCTAATTTAAGCCTCCTATGCGTGCCAAGGGCGGCCTGTGGTTTCGCAGTGCTTGGATTGAGAGCCCTCCCCACAGCACAGATAATGGATGATAGAGGGACAAATTACAGCCTCTTGGGAGATATCCAGCAAGCCGTCTCCTAATTTACAGATCCTCCTGTGTCTACGGCCATCCTTTTTGCGTCTGGTGTGAATCCCTCCAGTCTGTTGTTTTCAGATGCTGATGCATATCTCACCCTTGACTGGTGAAACGCCAAGCTGTTGACAATACAAATCAACTATTAAGTTGTATTTATATTTTTACAGATTATATGTTTATTTACTTTTGCAAATGTGGTCCGAGCAAAGAATTTCAATCTCTCAGGTAGACAATGACTGACTCTGTATCTTTTATGCTTTGTAATGGCTGTTTATTATGCACCTGGTCACAGTATTTATTTATATATGATACCATTTGTTTATGTTTTGGCTCAAGTGAAGTGATATGGCTGGGTTTATGTTGTGCACAGTATGTTGGGGTGATGAATGATAGTGCTGAGGGTTTGTGTGTTTAGAGGGCACGCACGGCAACAGGTGTTGGGTTGCTCGCTGACCCAGAGACGCGTGTGTGCTCAAGGCGTGGTGGCGACAGCCTGCCGCTGGCCAGATGAAAGTGTATAAAGCTCTCCTGCCTCCCATGTGCCATGGGGTGGCTGGAGCACCTGTTATATGCGCCATTGTTGTCTCCCATCGGGAGTTACACTGTCACATCTGCCTGAAATGTGAAAAGGGATGGGGTGGGATGGGGGGTATTAGGAGGCTGTAAGAGTCAGACAGATGGCAGGAGAGTCTCCAGGGGCTGCCTGATTACTCCCCTCTAATCTGCTTCCCCCTGTGTTGCTTTGTCATAGTAAGGGAATGTAAATGCAAGCTAAGTATGCCACTACACAGCATCTGTAAGGGATGCATTTAACAATTCCAGTTCAAACATTCGAACATTCTTTTAGAAATTTTGAGGAACAACCTATATGTGTGTGTGTGTGTGTGTGTGTATGTGTATGTGTATGTGTGTGTGTGTGTGTGTGTGTATGTGTGTGGTGTTTGTTTGTGTGTGTATGTGTATGTGTATGTGTATGTGTATGTGTGTGTGTGTGTGTGTGTGTGTGTGACCCTGGAGCACAAAACCAGTCTTAAGTCGCTGTGGTATATTTTTAGCAATAGCCAAAAAAAAAACATTGTATTGGTCAAAATTATCGATATTTATTTGATGCCAAAAATCATTAGGATATTAAAAGATCATGTTTCATGAATATATTTTGTAAATTTCCTACAGTAAATATATCAAACTTAATTTTTGATTAGCAATATGCATTGCTAAAAACTTAATTTGGACAACTTTAAAGCTAGTTCTCACTATTTTTTTTTGTTGCACCCTCAGATTCCAGATTTTCAAATAGTTGTATCTCGGGCCAAAATTGTCCTATCCTAACAAACCATACAACAATGGAAAGCCTATTTATTCGCTTTCAGATTCCATTTCCACCTATTGCCCTTATGACCTGGTTTTGTGGTCCAGGTCCCACACACACACACACACACACACCCACCCACATCTTATAATATATATATATATATATATATATATATAATAGATAATATATATATATATTAGTGCTGTCAAACGATTAATCATGATTAATCGCATCCAAAATAAACGTTTGTTTACATAATATATTTATTTGTACTGTGTTTATTTATTATGTAGACCTACAACATTACATGGATATACATTTATATGTTTGTATATAACTTTTATATTATATATAATATATTTTATATAAACAACATTTTTAAATAACACTGTATACAATATACAACTCATATATTATGTAAAACAAAACGTGGATGTGATTAATCCGATTAATCGTTTGACAGCACTAATATATCTATTTTATTGTATCATTGTTTTTTAAAATAAATAATACTTTTCTTCACCAAGAATGTCTTAAATCGATCCAATTTACTAAAAGAGTTTCAAGAGGATTTTTTTTAAGGTTATATTTATGGGCTTGTATGCCTTTAATGGACAGTAAAGTAGAGAGCAGACTGGAAATCATTGGGTGGTGAGAGGGGCCCGGGACAGCAAAAGACCTCGAGAATGGGAAATCAAACTCGGGTCGCCGAGAGCACAGTTTCGTATTTCATCGACACACTAACCCAGTAAGATTATTGGTTTTGCATCACAAGAGATTTATTTTTCAAATAAATGCTGTTGTTTTTAACTTTCTACTCATCAAAGAATCCTGAAAATGTATCATGGTTTCCACAAAAAAAAATTAACCAGCACAACTGTTTTCAACATTGATAATAAGAAGACATGAATTTTGAACAGCAAATCAGTAAAGACTGATGACTGGAGTAATGCTTTGCTGAAAATTCAGCTTTGCCATTGGGAATAAATTACATTTTATTAAAAAAGGCAACTGTAATTTTAGCATGTTAAAATATTTCACAATGTTACTGTTTATACTGTATTTTTCTGAATATAATATCCTCATGTTTTAATAATAGCCTGGGTGTAGATTATATATTATTTAGATTATAACAATGGCTGTCAAAAAACGATTAATCCGCGATTACATCGCTACAAAATGAAAGTTTTTGTTTTGCTAATATATGTTTGTGTACTGTGTTTAGTTTATTATTTTAAATAAATACACACATGCATGCTATATTTCAAAAAATTGTTATAGTAATATGTCTTTCTCTCTCTCTGTCTATATATATATCTATCTATATAACTATATATTACAACGTACTGAGTGAGTGAGTGAGTGAGTGCGTGAGTAATAGATCAATTTAAACTGATAATGTATGACTTTGAGACTTATTTGTGAGAACCAGTTCTATTCAGAGCCAGATCCTTTTTTATTTTTCAAAAGCACTGAAGGCAAATAATTTTCATGGCATTCAGTTCCGTTACTGGTTCCTTCCTACAAACACATGGTGCGACTCACACAGCAGCCCAACTCGTAAACCTACCCCAGCTCTCACTGACACATAAGGCACATAATAAAAAAAAAAGCACAAATCACTGTTTTGAGTAATTCTGAATAAGTCACTCATTCTCTGAATTAGAATCAGAACTTTAGAATCCGGTAACGGTGCATGAATCACTAGTACAAGCGTATCAATACAGTGACCTGTTTGTATTGGTGGATGAATGCAACCGTTTAGGAACCATTAACCGAACCAAATCATTCAATTCCAGTATTTTTTAAAAAACAGAATCTGTTCTTGATTTCCAACCCTTTAACGGCACAAGACTGGTTTCAGACACAGCCCACAATGTTTATTTAGTAAATGAAAAATTGAAAGTTCATTGAAATACCACACAAGACTCAGACAAGCCTCGTCTTGTCATGCGTGAATGTTTACAGTAGTAACATTGAGCAGATGTGCATTAAGGTATGGCACAGGTGCAGAGCCTGATCACAAGGCTGTAGTTTGCCATTAATGTTGAGCTACGTGTCCTCGGGGGGTCCAGCGGTCCTTCAGGCATCTGCCTCTAGCAGCTCTCATTGTTCACTGTTGAAATGCTTGCAGAGCAGCTGCTGTTCTGGTTTGTTGTCCCACTCTATACCTTTACAGCAGCAGGGTGGCATCAGCATTGTCCAGAGGCCTATTGACTTCCACACTGAGCAATTAGCGGCTTTAAAGGTGCTAAGACTTTTACGTGTCTTTTAAAGCGGTTTAATCAAAGCTGGTCTACTTCATCCTGCTCTCTAAACCTTATGCATAACAGTGAATGTGATTAAATGCTCTCGTTTCACTGAAGAGGCATGGTTACGAGGAGGAAGTCAGGCCCGTGCAAACAGCGTAATATTTCAAACGGCGGCCTGGATCTCAGTCTGTGCGCCTGGAAGGCGCAGGCAGTGGGCTGCTGCTGTCACTTCGGCTTTATCTCCAGCCTCCCTTTTGTTTGCTTTAGTCTAAGCTGTGTTTGAGAGCAGAGCAGGTGGCAGGCCAATTTTACGTTTTGATGTCACGGAAGCTAATCAGTCCGTCTCTTATCTCCTTGTGGGTGGGGGTGAGGGACCAGGTGACCAGCGGACAGTTTGGTGGGGGGGGTGGCACTTTGTAAACATCCCCTTATCTGCGCAGCCACTTCAGGTGAGCTCCATGGGGTCACACCCTGCCACCCTGCAGCCCGAGTTTCAACTCAATACATAATAATAATAATAATAATAATATATTCATACACACTGGGTTTTGACAATATGTTGAATTTGAAACCAAGCTTCTGTAAAAATGGTGTGGTTTAAAGGAACAGTTCGATCACAAGAGACATTATGTAATCATTAAATTGTGTCATTTCCAACCTGTATGACTTACCTTCATCCGTAGAACACAAAAGGAAAAGTTTAGCAGAATGTCCCAGCTGCTCTTTTCCATACAAAAACAGAGATGGCTGCCTAAGTAACACTGTCAAAAAAAAAAGCATAATGGATCGGTAAATGGGATCCCTTAATATGAATATTTAACTAATTTAAATGTTATATTTTGTTTGCTTAAAATCTGTTTATTTAAATTGTGGCAAATTGGAGTTAGTTTCGAGAAGTGCGCCTACAACTATTGTTTGATATGTCAATCTTGCCGTCAAATATGTGAACGTGAAATTCATTTGTGAGCTGCAGTGCACTGAGCACCGCTCAGAAGTCGCTTTCAAACCAAGCAGATTTCTATTGGTCAACACAACAAATTTGCATGAACAATATGACGAAATATGCACTTGGAACATTTTTCGCCCTTAATTTTCTCATACAAAGATATTGCATGACTTTGAACAACATTAAATATAGTTTTTAGCTAAATTTTTGTCAATAGTTTAGCGATCCATTAAGCACCACTCACACAAAAGTCATTTTTAAACTAAGAAACTACCTGCTGGTCAATGCAGCTATTTTCCTTGACTAAGTGAAATCTGCTTGGGGAACTTTTTCACCCGCACACGAAACTCGCACATGAGATCCCAAGTGAAATGGCTGGATTTTGACTGAACACACCTTTACAAACTACACTGTAAAAAGTCATTAGTTGAACTTACTTGGAAAACCTGTGGAAACTGATTGCCTCAAATTTCTCAAGCAAATTAGTTTATCATTTTTGAGTTAATAAAACTTACTGTAACTTTGTATAGGTAACTTGTGTATATGTAGAGGTTACCAGAAAACTTGAGTGTTGCTAACTCAGTTTGACAAGTTCAGCCAACTTAGAGATGTAAGTTAAGCTTAGTGCACAGAACTCAAACAAAACAGTTCTCTTAACAAGTCTGCTTTGTTCACATTACTAGACAAATGTGTGGAAACAGATTGCCTTAAATTTCTCAAGTAAGCTGTACTCAAAACTTAAAGTTGTTAATACAAAGACAGAAAACAGATTGTTAGCACAACAATAGGGCATTTATTTGTTTAATAAAACAATGTTACTTCAAGTCATTATTTTTTAGGCATGCTATCAAATCAACAATTTAACACTGTAAGAAAAATTGCACATACTGCACTCGGGAAATAAATAGAAAAAAAACAAACATCAACATCCCTTTTATGACACCTTGTAAATCTAGATTTACCATTTTCTAAAT
The DNA here is from genome assembly GCA_018155175.1 of Sinocyclocheilus anophthalmus. Classification (NCBI taxonomy): domain Eukaryota; kingdom Metazoa; phylum Chordata; class Actinopteri; order Cypriniformes; family Cyprinidae; genus Sinocyclocheilus; species Sinocyclocheilus anophthalmus. The sequence goes on from JADLZN010006973.1 coordinate 54,964, forward strand.
CAATAATGATCAATCATGAACAATTACACTGAAAAATGCTTCATCACGCCACAATGACATCTTTCTACATCAGAAGATTTTCAGAGATTGCATTCTAGGTTCAGCCATTGAATGAAATCAAAGGTGTCCTTCAGTACTGGAGGATACTATAATTTCATAGCATAAATCCAAGTCCAAAGAGCAGGCATATCTTGGGAGGATTTTTCAGATCATCCAATACAATTGTACCTTCCAAAATTATTGCAGTAGACATGGCATTAAATGCAGTGAGTTAGGTATGGCTCTAGAGTCCTCAGCTCAGGGATCACGGTCAATAGGCCGACTGACATCTCTTCTTCATCATAGTCCTAGAAACAAGAATACATTATGATAAAAATAAGTAATTACTTTTTAAGAGTACATATTCAGGTTAAACAGTTGCAAACAAATTAATATCTGTGTATTATGTTTAGATATAAAGGCCTTTTCAAACTGAGCACAGCAGTGGATCCCAGATAAAAAATAAAAAAAAGACATTCAATCTGTTGTACAAAAAGACAAGACAAACTGAACAGTATGCCAGCTATACAATAATCTATTCTGAAACTGCTGCTTTGACATTTGAAAAGTGTAAAAACAACAACAACAACAGCATTTTGGTTCAATACTGACATATATATTCTCTTTTGTGTGATTTCTAAAGACTGACCACAAAACCATGATCAAGAGAGCACCCTCATAGGCCATGTCTTAAACGAGTGGTTTTCACGTCTCTATCACTCATATATTAGACTCTTTGTTTTTGTTCTCTTGGTTATCTGATTTCTTTATTTCTTTCAAACCTCCTTTTTGATTTTTATATTTCTTTCACTTACTTACCTTTATTCTTTTCTGTCCTTCCTTTCTGACTTCTTTCCTCTTTGTGTTGTTTCCTTTACTCTTCCTTTATCTAAATTGTCAGACTCCTTGTTACATAATTTCTATTTTCTTTCTTCACATTACTTTTCTTACTCTTATTTAAAAAGGGTTAACCTAAAAATGAAAATTCTGTCATAACTTACTCACCCGCATGTCGTTCCAAACCCATAAGACCTATGTTCATCTTCGGAACAAAAATTAAGATATTTTTGATAAAAATCAGAGAGCTTGTAACAAGGCACATTGCATGCGTGGTTTCTCTCCCGTCAGAACGCCGGGGCTCCTGGCTTCAGCATCATCACACGCATGCGTCGTTTTACTACTCTCGTGAACGATGGCCTTTTCTTTCTTCTTTCTGGGCATTGAACTTGGTAGTTGTGTTGCTGTCTATGCAGTAAGCTCTTGGATTTCATCAGAAATATCTTAAATTGTGTTCCGAAAATGAACAAAGGTCTTATAGGTTTGGAACAACATGAGGGTGAGTAAATAATGACAGAATTTTCATTTTTGAGTGAACTAACCCTTTAAGTTTTTTTTCTCTTCTTTCCAACTCTGTTCTTTTATTATACATTCCCTTTCCTTTTTTCCTTAGAAGTTTTTTTTTTTCACTTTCTTTATTCCTTTCTATCTTATATTGTTTCTGTGTCCTGATTTTTTTCTTGCCAGGTCTCAAGAATTGTCTGCATTACACTAAATAACCATAATATAACAGACAAAATTACTTACAAAAAATGTCTTGTAAAATCAGTAAGGTCCTTTTTCATGGAATAGTTGAAGGCCGTGGAGAACTGCTGTTTATCGCCCATTGATGTCAGATGTCTGTGCAATTATTTAAAAAACTCATATTTAATATCACTCAAAGCACAAGCATTCAGCATAAACTATAATGAATATCTACTTATTCTGTGCAGGGTTTCACAAAACTGCAAAGTATGATTTTTCATTAAGCGCACCTATGTGAATAAGCATATACTATGTGGAAACATGGAATTGTAGAATTTTCATATTCCATAGCTTCCATATTTTAATAATGTTTTCAGCAGTTGAGCTCTCTTTCACTCAATAAACAAGTAGAACTTACACTTCCACTGCATGAGTTTAAGTCCCCAAAAAAGAGCACATAGAATATGACAAGAAAATGGTTATAATTAGTGCTGGGCATTGACACACATTTAAAAACTATTTTAAATGAAGTTTCTACTCCAAATGATTTTCTGAAATATAAACATTTAAACGGTGGTTGTGATAACTTGTTTTCATGACATTTGTTCAAACATTAAATGCTGAAAAACGGATTACATAAGACATGATAAATTTTATTAAGTTGTACTGTATCGCTCAACATACTTTATGATGCTTACTCACGTTTATTTCGTGTTATAACTAGCAGTAAAGAGGAAGATCATTGCTTGTAATCTAGCTTGTAAGCCACTGTCTAGCTAGTACGCTAACTGACGGTTACAGTAATGCTCGTCAGTCAAAAACTAATAAAATCTGCCTTTTCTTTTCCTCAAAAACGATAGCACACACTGTGACAATATAGTTTATAAGTAGATCACCAAAAACGTACCTAATCTTGCGGCCACATTTCAAATACGATCTGACTTCTTCTGGTGATGTTTTGTTTAAACCAACCTTCCGCCACCTATTGGTGCACTTCCGCCACCTACTGGTCTAGAGTTATTAGAGCACGTAGTGGGATTTAATCCAACAAACTAGATGCTCTTAAGTACTGTTTACTAAAGTTGTTTAGTTTAACTATTGCATCCACCTGAAAGTTCACATAACACAGTGTAATTAAGTAAATTCAACAAATTTGTAAAAATCAGTTATGTTTACTCGCTTTTCTTAAGTAGATTCAGTGATTACTTTTTACAGTGTACTGAGTTTTCATATGTTTTTTCTTATGTGATTCTATATTCCCTCCCCCATGTAGACCCCTGTTGTGGACCCTAGGGCCGTCCAGCTTGGCTCTCTCTTTGTGCGGGGTCTAACCTACCTCATCGCAAGCCAACAGTGCTTGTGGTTTCCCTTTCCCAATGGGTGAGCTCATGCCGTGGAAGACCATTGACGGCCTGCTCTTCCATTCAAAGTATCTGCAAGCCCACTCAGGCTGTCCGAAAGAGGAGCTTCTTGAAGGAAATGTAAGTACAGGAAAATGTTGTTGACCTTGTTTATACTTGGTATTAACATCCGTCTTGGATGATCCAGTCTCAAACGGTCAGTTGAGACAGATACTTTAATTTTGTTCTCACCTCAATGTGACTTTTCGAAGCCACAAAGAGCCTTTGTTTTAGCAAAATGTTTGCTTGACAGGTGAGTGGCCGGTATTTTACTGTTGTCTGGGATGCATCATAATAAATTGGTATTTGTACTAGAAATGCAGTGCATTTCTGACTATCTTTGAATGTGGTTTGAACAGTTCACAAAATGTTTTAGCTCCACTTGTGGTCGGATACCAGAGACTTAGGCCCAATCCCAATTCTACCCCTTAGCCCTTCCACTTTCTCGATTCTCTTTTGGTTGGAGGGGTAGGGGTAGGGGAAGGGCCAGACAGCCCTTCAAACGAAGATTTTTCGGGACCACACTTCAAACGAAGGGGTATGAATAATCTCAGCGTAAACCGGCTTCAGGGGCAACATGGCTGCCCGAGCGAACAAAAAGACACATTAATGTAAGCATTTTTGGCATTAATAAAGATTTTAACGAAAAGTAATCATTTGTTTTATGTTACATTCAATCGTGAGTTCATATTTACGGTCATGTTACTCAAAGAAATGTTTGCAAAAAAAATCGCTAAAGTTTGCTAACGTCATATTACTGACTGCACGATAGTGCCACAATATATTTTCATGTCTGATCAGGGCGATTACCACCGTAGACATTGGGGGTGGCTAGTCCCCCCATTAATTAGAAATCGCTAAACCCTTTTCTCCAAATATGGGCAATTAGGAGAGAGAGAGAGCGAGAGAGAGAGAAGAGAGAGAGAGAGAGAGAGAGAGAGAGAGAGAGATGAAAGTTGCATGTATGCATGTCTGTGCGTTTCTCTTTTTAGAGTGAGTTTACATAAAAAAACAGCGATTTTATCCTCTGGTTGCTGGAAAATAGAAGCAATTCAGTATTTAAACTGTTATTAATAAAAGTCGTGGGGCAGCGTTGACAAGTTTCATTTCTCCTGGATGTGTGAGCTGCGCGATCTCCGATATATACTGTATATATATGTGTGTGTGTGTGTCAGTAAGCAGCGCATTACTATAGAATGGTAATATAGAATGGCTCTAATGCACACCAGTATATGTGTGTGCATTGTAGGAGCTAGACGATGTAGTAGTGGTGTCCCAATTCTTAGGGGAATATTTTCACCCCTACCCCTTGACACTCTGTTTCAAGGGACAAGGGGAAGGGGTGGGCGGAGGGGAAGGGGAAGGGGAAGGGGTATAAAATAGAATTGGGATTGGGCCTTAATATCACGTGTAAACAGAATCTAGCATGATCCTTTTTAAACAAAATATGTGGAATATGTCATGATGAACTATGCAGCTCTACTGAAGCCTATTAACATGCTAAATAAAAATCAGGTCATAGTATGGGCCACACATATTTTGTTTACTGGATTTTGTTTAACTTTTGTTTACATGTCTTTGGTTTACTGGAAAACAGTTACAGAATCTCTTTTGTTTTTGATTGCTTTAATGTTTTTTTTTCCGAAAAGCCAAGGGGACCAAAACATCTAAATAATTTTTTTAACCCACACATATAAACATGGGCTCATAATTATAAATGCAGTCAGGAGCCAAGTCTTCATGGAGGTCTCCGTACTGTTAGTCACTATGACCTCTTTTGTATTTATAATGGCCCCAAAAATACCTGAAACACATAATAATGTCTGAATACATCAAACCAAGTGCACATCTGCATTCAAATTCTCTTTTCTCTTTTCTTTTTTTTTAAATAAATGCAATTAGATATGACATTCATACATCTTTAAGAGTGTCCTTTCAGGACGACTGGATGGATTTGGTCATTTATAGATGCACATACTGGATTGAGATTTTGAATGTGTCATTGTATATGCATTTAATATCTGTTTTGTCTGTTGTCTTTTAGTCCTCTGGGATGTCTTTGTTCATGTCCGTCACAGAGCTGGTGCTGGAAGCCTGCAGGAGGCGCGGCGTCCCCATCCACAGCCTACAACACAGAGATGGTGCAGATCACTTTAAATTTGCTTATCCCTTTCATATAAAGCACTTTACCTCATACGAATGATTTTCTACATCATTTTTTACATCATTAAATTAAACGTAAATTGTAATGGAGCTGAGAGTAGTTTGACCAGAATAATTCAATAAACAAACAGGCAAGGACTGTTACATTCATAGAAATGTTTGAATGATAGACTCTCATTCTCATTCTCTCCGGCCAATCAGTGATCAGCAGAGTTTTGGTAACGGTACGGTTAACTTGGAACCTCAACCGAGGTGGTACTAAAAAAAGTACCTGGTACCAGGTACTGTACCCCAAAATCCCCCAAAAGTGAACCGTACCATAAAAGCGCCATATTTTAGATCGAGGTATGGAAGCCCGTTTCTGCCACTGAATAAAAAATGTTAAAAAAGGTTATTGCGACTTTTTTTATCTCACAATTCTGACTTTTTCAGAATCTCAGAATTGCATAAACTCACAATTGACTTTTTTCTCAGAATTGCGAGAAAAAAAGTCAAAATTGTGAGAAAAGAAGTCAGAATTGTGCAAAAAACTCATGTGAGATTGGCAAGATATAAACTCGCAATTTCTAGAAAAAAAGTCAGAATTGCGCTGTTTATATCTCACAATTATGACTTTTTAACTCGCAATTGCGAGTTTATGTCACGCAATTCGGAGAAAAAAGTCAGAATTGTGAAATAAAACGCCGCAATTACTTTTTTATTTTTTATTCAGTGGGTTCAACGGGCTTCCATATCGAGGTGATGTTTTGTCATAACAAAAATAATTCTGGGTTACTTTTTATAGGTTGCAATCTATATTAAGTAACATAACAAGACAACAAAATTATAACGTGGTGACTGTTGCAAACTCCTTGAGCTCCTTTTGCTTTTTACCACCATCCAGAGTTTTGTGGTTCTGTCCTAAGATTAAAAGAGACCTTATGGTGAAATTGTCTCCATCTGGTTTCCCTCTTGATGTCGACCAGCTCATGAACTGCTCATGTTGTGTCTTAGAGGCAAATAGGCTGCTTTTTGTCATCAGTTATTTTAGTCCGATTATGGGAGAGTGGCCCAGTGCCTGTGTTTTGAATCTCAAGATTTGTCCTGTTAGATTGATGTTCTTTTGTTTAGAGTTGTTTTTTGGTCGGCTGGAATTCCAGCTAGTTTATTTTGTCGTATGCTGTTCTGAGCATCTGTTGTGCACAACATGTTTTCTAACTTCAAAACAATCTGAACACTCGACTGTGGGATTTTGTAAGAAATGCTCGTTAGCCCTTTCAAAACATGGTATGGAACTCCTAAAAGATTTTGTATTCGTCAGTGAAAGGTTGTGCCAAAATTTGAGCCATGTTTAAATTGTGATTTTGTATTTTATAAATGAGAGAAATAATTCAATTATACATATTTATATATATGCAATGAAAAATATGGTCCTCACGTGGACTAACAATCAGTTGTATTTTTATTAACTAACATTGACAAAGATCTCAAAAAAATCTAAAAAAGAAACAAAATCCTGTCATCGCTCAATTGCCCTGAAAACCAAAACTAGACAGTTTGACTTTCTTTTCTCCTTTCTGTTCTGCTTCCTAAACTTTGCCTCTTTTCCCTGAAGTTAATTCACCCCATTATTTCTCTATCACTAAAAGGATTGTTTTGAATCTCAGAAGGTCTAAAGTGTCAATTGCAAGAGGCTGTCGGGGGTAGACATATAAAAAAAAGTCTGGTTGTAATTTATGTGCGTTTGAGGCAGTAATCATTGCCTCGGTCTTTTGGGGACGTGGTGGTGAAGTTCAGGCTTCAGAATTGTACGTTTTATGTTTCCAGTGATGCTCCACTGCAAATACTAATTGTGAGAGAGTCAAACCTCCAATTTAAACTGCATTTAAATGCTTCTTTTATTGCCATAGCGAGACCCGTGGAGGCTGATGATCTGCTTCGAGAAAGAGGACACCAGCTCCATCACAGCACACGGCAGGAGTTCAGACAGCAGCCCAGAGCTTCAGCACACTACCAGCACGGTATACCACAGTACACAAGACAAATGCTGGCATAAACACAGTTAGGCATATAAGAAAAGATCAAAGCTTGTATGGTTTGTTTGATATTTTATATTTTGTCTATTTGGAGTTTTAAAGCTGTAATAAAAGCATAACATCTTCCATAGGTTATAGACCAAGACATCCAAAGAGAGGAAGGTATCACCTCGCACCACGGTGAGCTCTGTGCTTTCAACATAACCCAATATCTATCTATCTATCTATCTATCTATCTATCTATCTATCTATCTATCTATCTATCTATCTATCTATCTATCTATCTATCTATCTATCTATCTATCTATCTATCTTCTATCTGTCTTTCATCTCTGTCTTTCTATCTATCTTCTGTCTGTCTGTCTGTCTGTCTGTCTGTCTGTCTTCTCTGTGTGTGTGTGTGTTTGTGTGTGTGTGTGTGTGTGTGTGTGTGTGTGTGTCTGTCTGTCTGTCTGTATCTGTCTGTCTGTCTGTCTGTCTGTATCTGTCTGTCTGTCTGTCTTTTCTCCCTCTGTGTGTGTGTGTTTGTGTGTGGTGTGTGGGGTGTGTGTGTGTGTGTTGCGGTCTGTCTGTCTGTCATCTGTCTGTCTGTCTGCTGTCTGTCTGTCCTTTTGTCTGTCTGTCTGTCTGTCTGTCTTTTGTCTGTATCTGTCTTTCTGTATCTGTCTGTCTGTCTGTCTGTCTGTATCTGTCTGTCTTTCTGTATCTGTCTGTCTGTCTGTCTGTCTGTCTCATCTATCTATCTATCTGTCTGTCTGTCTATCTATCTATCTATCTATCTATCTATCTATCTATCTATCTATCTATCTATCTATCTATCTATCTATCTATCTATCTATCTGTCTGTCTGTCTGTCTGTCTGTCTGTCTGTCTGTCTGTATCTGTCTGTCTGTTTGTCTGTCTTTCTGTATCTGTCTGTCTATCTGTCTTTCCATCCACCCATCTGTCCATCCATCCATGGGTCGATCGATCCATCCATCCATCCGTTCGTCTTTTAAAACTTACAGACATGTTTTTGTCAAGCCTACATCAAAGTTTTTCATGACAAGCTTTACTTTTATAGTTTACAGCATGCCGTTATTTGTAGAATTAACAATTTACTTCTAATCTGCACTGACAACTGAAATTACTTTTCTTTTGTTATAGATGGCCCCAGTCTCAAAATTAAACAACACTGACTGATGAGAAATGAATTACTAGGCTCTTGTGGAAACAATTGTCACCCACAGAACAAAGCATTTCATTCTCAGATGTGAATGTTCATGTCCATGTTCCTGCTTGCCTTAATTTAGATTCTGCTCTTTTGTTTTGACTGCAGATGTTTATGACATACGTTTCTGCAGTATAATTAGAAATCACTCAAAAACATCAAATTGTACATGAATATGAATTTTTAACAGTCAGATAGGACAAACTGTGTTCAGTGATATCCCTGAAAGCCCTCACAATTATATCTTATAGTGAGATTACAGTCTTTTTTCCCCTTCCATGTGGATGATATGAATCAGTGACCAAAATGGAAGCTTCCTAAACTGTGTTCCAAACCCATTCATTCTGCTCAGACCCTAATTAGTCTCAAATGATCTCTTACCTTTCAACTGCTGGTTTGGGGTTGACTCCAGTTGTTCGCAATTACAAAGATTATTTGTCTCCCTCAGCACATTCAGATTCTAGATTTTCAAGCAGCCATTCTTTTGAAAAAATTGTTAATGATAATGCGCGTGTCATTTCATCAAATGTCGTTTCATGTCCATCATGTCTAAAAGTTCTAGTATTACAGTTCATGCAGTATTTTATGTCATGATGCAAACATTAAAATCTGCCTAAAATATTGCATGGATTTGGCGTATTACATGTCTGTTTAATTTTCATCTTCAGCCAAGGTCTAAGGGCACATTTTCCATAAGTAAAAAAACACGATTGTTATTCTTGTGATTTATTAATCTGAATCTGATTATGATGAAACTCATGTCCCAGTGCAAAAGTTCTGTGAATTAATTTATTGCTATACAGATAATGAGTTTTTTTTTTTTTTTGGTCTGTTCCACTCTTTGCCCTGGCTGTGTAACAGTGCCTTTGCTATGTATTGTTAAACACCCCAGAGCGGAAATAGGATATGGAGAAAGTTCCACAGCTTAAGTGCTCAAAGCACAGCTCTTCCCCTTATCTACAGAGTTTGAAAGCCACAGGAATGGAAAAACAGTACTACACAAACACGTGACTCGGCTAGGCATGGCAAGAGCATATAGGCACAGCAGGAAATAGAGGCGACAGATTTACTCATGCAAAACAAAGTGCAGACAGATGAATCTTTGGCAGTTGAAAAGCATTTGAAATCGACAATAGGTGATCATTGGAAATTGAAAACCGTGAAACCATCATTGCCATAAGTAAAGTATAACATACGGGAAAAAATGAATGAAAATTAATTTTGCTATATATATAGGTTTAACTGTTTTCAACATTTATACTAATAATGAAAACATTCTAGAGAATAAAATCATCATATCAGAATGATTTCTGAAGATTGCAGTAACGATGCTGAAAATTCAGCTTTGCATCACAGGAATAAATTACATTTTAATGAAAATAGTTATATAAAATTGTAATAATATTGTAAAATTTTACTGTTTTTACTGCATTTTTAAAATCAAATAATACAGCCTTGGTAAGCATAGAGACTTCTTTTAAAATCATAAAAAAACCTTACCAAGCATGGTCATTGCTAGTTTAGCTCTGTCAAAAAGGTTCATATGTTATCGCTAAACATCGGTTTCCTTACAGAGAAAAGGAACATCATTTTTTTTTTCCGGAACCCGGCTGTCGCGCTGCAGTGAAAAGGGCTGGGATGTTTCTATGCAAATATAACGCTGAATTAAGTTATTTTTAAGCGTACAGAATCATTTCCTGTGCAGCTTTTTGCTTTGATTCTAAATCAGTTTGCTCAGTCCTGGCACGACCGGGTGCCAATTGTGTATCCAGTGCTTTTTTTAAACTAAATAAATAAAACCACTAGATTAGCAACACTCACTGCAACACATTGTCTTTTTCATCTGTTTAATTATAGCGTGTGTGTGTGTGTATATGTGTGCTAATGATAAATATAGCCTCTATTCTCATGGCCGTGTGGTCAGAGCGCCGCAGGCTGACGCTGGAGTTAGCGTGAGGGTGATTGGGTGCCGGCTCACTGAGGGTGGGTGGCAGTCGCCTCCGTGGGGAACAGAGCGTTTGTTCTGCAGCAGGCGCTGTGGGGACACACGCTGCCACAAGAAGCCAGACTTTGGCATGCTGTCATCACAGTTTCCTTCACAGAGCACGAGAGAGACGGAGGGAGGGAAAGCAGGCATGATGGAGCCAACAATTATCTGGCACTCCGTCCCTCGCATATTCACTTTCTGCTTGTGGAAATTGAGGGGTGGCGGGGGCTGCTCTTTTGAGTCTGGGGTCCGTTTTGCGGAAAACCGTCTCGGCTGTGACAGAGAAGAGACTGAGGATTGTTTTGGACGTTTTGTAGTCCCAAAATAAACAGCAGCCGCAGCAACAATCTACTTCCTGTGAGCTGTAACAATTTTGGTCAGTGTGTGAATAATACTTTCAACTGCAGTCAACGCACTTTTTAAAGCAGTTTCAGTAAGGAGTTTTCATGCTGCAATCTTTGTCTCAAAAAAAAAATCTCCATTTTGAACATTTAAAATTATATATATATATATATATATTATATATATATATATATATATATATATCCTTGCAAGTGAATTTATAAATAACATTTATTATAATAAAATTATTATAATACCCTACACTACCGATCAAACGTTGGGGAGAGTAGTTTTTTTTTTTTTTAGTTTAGTTTTAGTTTATTAAGAATTACTTATACTCACCAAGCTGCATTTATTTTAATGTTCTAACAGTTTCAATACCCGTTTCTGTTTTGATATTTTTTTAAATGTAATTTATTCATGTGATGGCAAAGCTGATTTTTTTTTTAGCAGTCATTACTCCAGTCTTCAGGTCACATGATCCTTCAGAATCGGCTTTATGCTTGATTTGTGTTAAGAAACATCTATTTATATTATTTTAATTTAAAAAAATTGTGCTGATTATTTTTTGTGGAATAGCGCTATGTTTTTTTTTCAGTATTCGTTGATGGGATAGAAAGTTTTCAAAACTAACAGCATTTATTTAAAAAATATTTTTACTGTCACTTTTGATCAGTTTATTGCATCCTTGATTAATAAAAGTATTTAAAAAACTTTTGAAAAATAGTGTATAACAAGTATAAATATTTCTTATGACACTATAAACTGTTTGTTTTGGACTCAAGTTTCAACTGGGGGACCCCCAAACCTAACCTTTTGTGTTTCATGATAATAATGTAATCTTACACCACAAGGACATTGACATGTTTGCTTTATGATGGTGGTAATGATGATAATTACAGATTGTTAGATCTGTTTTCTGTAATAACCACCCTCCCGCGACATTTGGTTTCTGAGTCAAAACATAAAGTTGTTCCGTACTTAAAAATGACCCACTGTCACTGTCTCCGAAGATCTATAATTGCTTCCTGACCCCCAAAAATAAAAAACCCAGCTGTCTAATATTACTGCAGCATCAGGTAGTGTTATGAATTACTGTGGGAACTTATCTTTCTTAAGAGACCACTGCTTGAAAATGGCTTTGCATGAGTCTAAAAATACTGAGGTGTACTGAACACATATACAGCCGCTGATATTTATGGCAGCAGCTATGAATAGAGGACTGTAAAACTCAGGAACTGGCCCCAGATTTACTCTCGCCGTAATTGTTATGTGGACTCACACCAAGATACAAACCAACACAAGAAAAATAGACAACTACTGGAAAAAAAAATATTTTTGGTGTTGTTCGTTATTTTGTTGTTGGACTAGGTGGACTAGCATGATGACTAATGCTTACAAACTTTCATAGATCTGTTTGTGTCTTACTGACATGTCTTATATCAACATGCCAATGTAGAGAACAATAGTTGTAGCAATAAAAAAAAGTTACTGTGATTTGAACTTCATTCTTTAACTTAGGAAAAAAAATGTTTAATAGCAGACCTTGGGGCAAAAAGCTGCCCATAATATAAAGAGAGTCCTTACAATAACCAATGTCATCTATCTTAAAAACGTATGTTTGTTATACGTACATTTATAATGAACTTTATAACATTACTGTTTATGTTTTTGTCAATATATATTACACAATGTTACATTAGGGTAAGGTTAGGTAACATTTACTGGTTACATTCATGGCGTATTTCTGTGAAATCCAGTCATCTCAGCTGGAATCCATGTGATCAGAAATTTTGCGCGAGGGTGATGGATTTCCTCTGTAGATTTCACAGTGTTGGACGCATGGATTTGTCACATCAACCAACAGAAAGTGGCTTGGTTTGAAAGTGACTTCTGTGTGAGCTACACCTCATACATTGCTACACTGTTGACACTAGACCATGGACTAGACAATTCTTTGCCTGCAAATGTGGTCACAATTTTGTTTATTTGTCTTTTTGGTTACTGAGAAACATTGTTCGAAAATTCAGTTGGAACAGCCTTCCTGGAATTTGTCAAATTAATAAATTGTCAAATTTGAATAAGTACTTCTTACCCACATTGTTACTTCAGAATCCTAAAGAGGGCTCAAAGACGTCATTGTTACCATGGAATCATTTAGTTTGATTCAATAGCTTTATGTCTGGACCAGTTTGAAATTTAAGTTATGTGAAATTTCATTCTTCATATTTTAACAGTCTCGTCATGTTTGCTTGCAAAGAACCAGTGGCATTCTAGATTCAATGAAATCAGTGACAGATTTTGAATCTGAATTTAAAGGGGTCATATGATGCGATTTCAAGTTTTCCTTTCTCCTGGAGTGTACTCGAGCGTATTTGCTAGATAGAATCCTGAAGTTGAACTTGTTATTAGTTTAAGTATTTGCTATTTACTGTTCAAATGCGGAGTTTACACTTGGTTTGTGTGTGGTGTTGTGTGTGTGTGTGTGTGTGTGTGTGTGTGTATGTGTGTGTGTGCGTGCGTTGTGTGTGTGTGAGAGAGAGAGAGAGACAGGGTCACATCACAGTGGAGTCAGCTGTCTTAACCGTGGCTTGTGTACTGCAAACACATCAGCTTCATCACTGTGTCTGTCACGCGACTCGGTTCCCCTTTCGGGCTCTGTCTTTACATTTATTTTGAAGATGAAGCTGGCGAATGGTAAGGGAGTTACATTTCCGACGAGTGCTTGCGGTGTTCGTCCAATCACAATGCACTGGGTCAGCTGTTCAATCAGAGCAGACTGCGCTTGTCGGTAGGAGGGACTTTGTAGAAAACGAAGCTTTTGAAGAGGCGGGGGCATAGAGGACCTACAATAATGTACGATATTTGAAAAAGAATGTGTTTTTTGAACATTAAAGCATATTCCATCATATTCTGTTACACCAAATACACAAAATAATGATTTTTTAAAAAAGCATCATATGACCCCCTTTAAATGGATTTCAGAACTCTGAGATTCCTGCAAACTGTTTTCGTCATGGTTCGTGACTTCGGGCTAGTGTAATTCATGGTTGTGTGACAGAGCCCTGACACTCGCGTCATGTCATTGTTTTTATGTGAGCGCACGGCTTCGAGAGTGCTCGAGCCGTGCACTCTCATCTGCGTGTACTGTTTCATGTTGAAGCGTGGTGTTCAGATCCCGGCACTCATGTCTTGATTTTCGGTTTCGTGTCGGGGTCCGGACACTCGCGCTCCATGTTCTGTTTTGTTGTGGGAGCGTGCGGTCTCGAGTTTGCTCGGCCGTGCGCTCTTCTGTCCACGTGTGTTGTGTTTTGTGAAGCACGCGGGTTGTGTTCAGCCGCGTGCTTTTCTTGTTGTCTTGTGTGAACACGTGGCTTATGAGTTTTCTCATTAGCTGCGTGTTCGTGTCTCTTGTTCTAGCACATGGCTTGTGATTTGTTTTGCTGGCCATGTGCTTGGGTTTTGTTTTGTGTGAGCACATGGCTTTTTGTCTATGCTTCCGTGTGCGAAAAAAAAAAAAAAAAAAACATGTGCGCATGTCATTTCCTGGACCCCTCCCATCTTGTTACCTTATTATTAGTTAATTTGCCCCACATGTGTTCCCTCGTTACTCTCCTCATTTGCTCTCCATTTATTCTCCTGGTGTTTGCAGTCGTGCGTCAGTTCGTCATCGTCAATCCCTGGATGTGTCCAGATCCTGCCTTGCCTTGCCTTGCCTTGCCTTGTCTTGTCTTGCCTTGCCTTGCCTTGCCAGCCTGTTTTTCCCCCTCGGGGTAGTTTTTGTTGTTTGTTTTGTTTTATTTTAAAATAAAGAAACCCATTTTTTCTGCAATACTGAGTCCTCGCTCCATCCCTCTACCCGGAGACCTTGACAGTACGAACTCACCAAGACGAGGACTCAGTGGAAGAAGGGTTTGCGCCATCCACCAGCTTCCACTCTCTCCAGCCCCCACTACCAGCGCATGCGCCAATTTAGGACCTTGAGCTCCCTCCGTCAACAGGGGGCTGACGTGAGGAAGTTTGCCCTGGAGTTCAGCGGGGTGGCAGAGGGGTTGGGGTTTAATGATGCGGCCCTCAAGGACCTCTTCTGCTACGCCCTGGATGAGCCCCTCAACTGGTGGATGATGAGAGGGTTGGACCACCTGTTGTTTGAGGGGTTCATCGAATTCCTAGCCCGACAGGGGAATCCTCTGGCTGAAGAGGCTGTAGCGCACCCAGAGACGGCCGAAGAGGCTGCAGCGCCCCCAGCGTCGCTTAGGAATCTGCAGCGCCCCCATTGATGGCTGAGAGGCTGTAGCGCCCCCAGAACGGCCGAAGAGGCTGCACCGTCGCTGAAGAACTGCAGCGCCCCCATTGATGGCCGAGAAAGCTCAGCGTCCCAGTTACAGGCCGATAGAGGCGGCTGCGCCCCAAGAGTTTCCGCGAAGGGCAGTGCCCCGCTCTCGAGACGAGGAGGAGGAATGGTGATTCCTCACCACCCCTATAGGCAGCGGAGAGGCTGCTGTGCCTCTAGCGGTGACCGATGGGCTGCCCTCCCCGTGTGGTCGGCCGAGGAGTCTGCAGTGCCCCGCGATGTTGGGCTGATGATGCTGCAGCGCCCCGGCAGCGGCCGAAAGAGCTGCGCGCCCCCAAGTTATGGCCGGAGAGGCCTGCAGTGGTCCCATGACTGTCCGGAGAGGCGGCTGCGCCCCAAGAGGTGGCCGATGATGTGGCAGTGCCCCGCTCTCGGAGACGGAGGAGGAGGAGGAGAAGGGCTTCCTCCATCCCACATGGCCTGGAGGCCATCCAGGAGCCCGCTGTTGCTGGCCTGGAGGCCGTCCCAGATCCGCCCAGGCCCCTTGCCCTGCCGGCGCCGCCCAAGCTCCTTGCCCTGCCGGCCCAGCCCAAGCTCCTTGCCCCGCCCAGGCTCCTTGCCCTGCCCGCCCCGCCCAAGCTCCTTGCCCTGCCGCCCCCGCCCAGGCTCCTTGCCCTGCCGCCCCCGCCCAGGCTCCTTGCCCTGCCCAGGCTCCTTGCCCCGCCCATGCTCCTTGCCCCGCCCAGGCTCCCCCCTTGCCTTGCCGGCCCCAAGCCAAGCTCCTTGCCCTACCGGTCCCTCCCAAGCTCCTTGCCCTGCCGGCCCCACCCAGGCTCTCCTTGCCCTGCCGGCCCCGCCCAAGCTCCTTGCCCCGCCCATGCTCCTTGCCCTGCCGGCCCCGCCCAAGCACCTTTCCCTGATGCCGGCTCCCTCCTTGATACTGGCTCCACCCTTCCTGCCTGCCAAGCTTCCTCCGGCTCCGCCCTGGTGGCCTACTGGTGTTCTTGTTAGGCCGGAGCCTCCCTGGTCTGTTCCCCCGGTCCCACCCTGGCTCCCCGGGATTCCTGGTCTGCCTGAGCCTCCCTGGCTCAACCCTCCCGCCCCTCCCTGGTTCCTAGTTCTTGTTAGGCCGGAGCCTCCCTGGTCTGTTCCTCCGGTCCCGCCCTGGCTCCCCGGGATTCCTGGTTTGCCTGAGCCTCCCTGGCTCAACCCTCCCGCCCTTCCCTGGTTCCTGTAATGACTTTCTGGGTTGTACTGCTGGCACTGGCTTGGTTCCCCTCCCTCCCTCCCCTCTTTGTCCCAGTGTTTAGGGTTTTCCTGTCTTGTGTTGCCTGTTATGTAGCGGTCTTGTGTTGTCATGTTTGTTTTGTCATGTTCCTGTCTTGTTTTTGTGGTGCCTCGTCGTTTTGAGGGGGGCTAGTGTCAGGGTTCTGTTACTTTGGTCTAGTGTAATTCATGGTTTTGTGTCAGAGCCCTGACACTCGCGTCATGTCAGTGTTTTCATGTGAGCGTGCGGCTTCGAGTGTGCTCGAGCCGTGCGCTCTCGTCTGCGTGTACTGTTTCATGTTGGAGCGTGGTGTTCAGATCCCGGCACTCATGTCTTGAGTTTCGGTTTCGTGTCGGGGTCTGGACACTCGCTCTCCATGTTCTGTCTGTTGTGGGAGCATGCTGTCTCGAGTTCGCTTGGCCGTGCGTTCTTCTGTCCACGTGTGTTGTGTTTTGCGGTTTGTGTTCAGCCGCGTGCTTTTGTTGTTGTCTTGTGTGAACACGTGGCTTATGAGTTTTCTCATTAGCTGCGTGGTCGTGTCTCTTGTTCTAGCACAGCTTGTTATTGTTTTGCTGGCCATGTGCTTGTGTTTTGTTTTGTGTGAGCACATGGCTTTTTGTCTTTGATTCGGTGTGCCATGTGCTCATGTCAATTGTCTTGACCCCTCCCATCTTGTTACCTGATTATTAGTTAATTTGCCCCACATGTGCTCCCTCGTTACCCTCCTCATTTGCTCTCCATTTATTCTCCTTGTGTTTGCCGTCGTGCGTCAGTTCGTCATCGTCATCTCCCTGGATGTGTCCATATCCGCCTTGCCTTTCCTTGCTTGCCTTGCCTTTGTCTTGTCTTGTCTTGCCTTCCAGCCTTTTTTCCCACCTCGGTGTAGTTTTTTGTGTTTTGTTTTGTTTTATTTTAAAATAAAGCCCATTTTTCTGCAGTACTGAGTCCTCGCTCCATCCCTCTATCCAAGACCCTGACAGTTTCCTTTTTGTTTGGAACAACATTCTGTCTTCATTTACCCTCATGTTGATCTAAACCTGTATGTGTTACTTTCATCTGTGGAACAAAAAAGAAGATATTTTGAGAAATGCCTCAGTGTTTTGTTTAAGACTGGTTTATTTGTTTTTTGTTATGTCCACATTACAGCAGTCAGTGGTAACCAAACCGTTTTTTTCAAACGTTGTTTAATGTTCTGCAGAAGAAAGCTTTGTTTTGTTTTGTTTTGTTTTGTATTGTATTCGATTGAATTGGATATTCCAGGTTAGTCAATGGTGACAATTCGTTTTGTTAACAACATTCTACAAAATATATTTTGTGTTCTGCAGAAAAAAACATACAGGTTTGACAACATTTGTTGTTTTGTTTTGTTTCGTGTTTTTTGTTTTGTTTTGTGATTGGGTTGTTTTGTCCATATAATGGCAGTAGTAGTAACCAAGACGTTTTGCTTTTGTTTTGTATTAGATTGAATTTGATTGTCCATATATTGGCACTGGCAGTCAGTGGTTACCAAAACTTTTTGATTACCAGCATTATTCAAAATATCTTGGTCACACTTGTTACAGAGTAATTATGCATTTAAGTACTGAGTAATATTTATTAACTACATGTACAGTATTTACTGTATGGTTAGGGTTAGGATTAGGGTTACTTGCGTGTAATTATGTATAATTTATTGTTATTATAATAGTAATGTTTAACAAGGACACCTTAAAATAATGTGTTACCTATATCTGTAGTGCTTTTGTGTTCTGCACAAGAAACCCATACTGGTTTGACAACATTTGTTTTTTGTTTTGTCCATATAATGGCACAAAACTTTTTTGCGCTTTGCGTTTGTTTTGTTTTTGATGGGATTGGATTTGTTTGTCGATATATTTGCAGTCAGTGGTAACCAAAACTTTTTGGTTAACAACATTCTTCAAAATATATTTTATGTTCTGCAGAAGGAAGCCACACCGGTTGAAATTAAAAAAATATATATTATTATTATTTAAGTATTTTATTGATTCTTTTTTTTTTGGACAGGATTGGTTTGTCCATATAATCGCAGTCAGTGGTAATAGTCAGCACCATCCTTCAAAAACTTTTGTGTTCTGCAGAAGAAAGTCATACAGGTTTGATGACACAAGTGTGCATAAATGCATACATTTTTGGCTGAATTATCCCTTTAAAGAATATATTGGGTCCGTTTTGGTGTTAAACGTACGGGTTTTTTGGATGCTGCTGCTGCAGCAGTGACCTGTTGCTGTCTGTAGAGGCATGTCAAGCCAAGACACGCAGAAGCGTCCCCACCTCCTCAGAAGTGGCATAAAATCTCTCAAGGGGAACAAGAGAGCTGTATATCAGTCACCGTGAACAGCACGGCCCTCCTCTGTCCCAGACCACCACATGAAATACGGCCCGTTCGCCTAACTTGGTTAAGTAAAGTGTGTGAAGAAATGCAAGGGACTCTTAGTAATTTGCCTTTAAAGAGATTTTGCGCTGCTATTCACTGCTTCGGGCTAATCTCTCTTTGTAATACAAAACAATGCGCCGCCAAATGAGGAGGAAATGTCAGGTTATGTTTCAGAGCCGGCCTCCTTCCCACCCTCCATCTGTAGTAATGGCCTCGGCTCATTGGAACATATGTTGCCTGTTGCACACCCACCATCTGTTCCCTTCCACTGATGAAGCGATCCTGTTGCCACGGCGATCAGCCCATTCAGGGAACGGACCCTGGAAAGGGTTTCCTTTTCCCTCTTCATGTGTGTGCAGAGGAACGCGTCTCATGACAGGGTCACATAAAGGTTTGCAGTTGTTGACCTGTGTGTGCTGCGCCAATCTGACTGACCCCTCGAGTCGATTACGAGCAGCACTTGAGGCAACCATACAAACAACATCAAATGTTTCGATTTTGCAACAGCCTTTAAAAATATAATTACATTTTTACATAATTTTGTTCCTGAAATTTTGTTTGTTTGTACGAGAAGTTCATGTCCTCAACTAAAGCTGATTATTTCAGCTGCAAAACTCATGACACAAAATGTATTTATTCATTCATTCATTCATTCAATGCATGCATGGAATAGGGTCTGTTTTTGTTCATATATTGAAAGTCAAATTAAATGGGGTCCAAGACAACATTGAGTTTCATTATATGACCAATTTTTATTTGTGTGTGGTGTGTGTGTGTGTGTGTGTGTATGTGTGTTAGTTACACGGGGAAAAAATAAAGTGAATAATGATGACAGCATTTTTATTATTTTAAGTGAACTTGCCCTTTAATCAGTTCATCTCATACTCTGGTTAAAGTCGCTGAGAACAAAGAAAGTGTGACACTAAATTAGATGCTGTATGAATATTAACTGCCTTTAACTCTTGAGGCTGCTGCCATTTTGGTTGTTACATGACAATCAGGTGATAAAGTTTTTTTTTTCTTAATTGTAAGAAATTGTTTCAAATTTGTAATTAGAATTTCGTGAAGTTTACTAGTTGAAAATGTGTAATTGCTCATAAGTAAATAAAAATCTTGGTGAGCACTAAAACAATTATAAATGTTATGGATGTTGCAGAATCAAAACACTTGATGTGGATGTTTGTACAAATCTGACACACGTATGAATGTTTTTTGCTAGTAATGAGTAACTCATAATTGCAGTAATTCCAATATTAAGTGAACAAATAAAAGACCTTTTCAGCACACAGCTCTCTGGAATACTTGACTCTGATTGGCTGATTGCAACGTTCCGCAATCTGTTTTTGGATATTGGTGGTTAATTAGGGTTTTTGTTTGTTTTGTTTTTTGTTTTTTTCCAATCAGAGGGATCCTAATTTCAACAAAACCAATTCAAACTGTTTAATGTAAAATACAGTAAAAATCTGCTTCAAAATAATTACAGCATGCCTTTAATGAATCAGTAGAAGTAAGTGAATATAACAATTATTTTGAATCATTTTCAATTAATCTTCAAATAAATAATATTATACTACGGAGCTGTTGAATGTTTGAATCTGATTGGCTGACTACCTTTCTAAGGTGTGCAATTATTTTCAGGGAAACGCACAGCTAAGTAGTTCCAGGCAGGTCTTGAGCGCATTACATGTTCATATCACTTGGCCAAACAATTTCAGTTATTTCAAAGATCCTTACAGCCTACAACAGCAAAAGAACCAAAACCCTCAACGAATCTGACCAAGCAAATAAATATAGAAAACAACAAGGTAAAAACGACAAATTATTTCAGTGTTTTTGCTGCAAAATGGCATAGTGGCCGCGTCACCACCTCGGGTGTGCATTTATTTTCTAATTATTCAA
Organism: Sinocyclocheilus anophthalmus; assembly: GCA_018155175.1. NCBI lineage: Eukaryota > Metazoa > Chordata > Actinopteri > Cypriniformes > Cyprinidae > Sinocyclocheilus > Sinocyclocheilus anophthalmus. The sequence goes on from JADLZN010006973.1 coordinate 75,496, forward strand.
CGGCCTGTCATCAATTATTCCTTACTTATTCAACGGCCCGTCATCAATTATTCCTTACTTATTCAACGGCCCGTCATCAATTATTCCTTACTTATTCAACGGCCCGTCATCAATTATTCCTTACTTATTCAACGGCCCGTCATCAATTATTCCTTACTTATTCAACGGCCCGTCATCAATTACTCCTTATATAATACGCAACATTTACCTCCATATATTTTTACAAAATATTTGAATACATCAAAAAAAGTTTGTACTGTTTCAGAAAAAGTCCTTATCTCATGTAAACCTTGCTTTCATATTTTTATGTCAACTTTGAAATCATAATAATGTAAGGAATTGAATGCTACAAATTCTCATGCAACCTAATATTGATGCTCAGTTGCCCCAAGCAAACATATTCCTACATAACTTGTTTTTTTTTGTCTTATAACTTGTTTACAATGTGTCCATTATTCATTTATTTGGTAAACAAAGTTGGTTTTATTTTGCGATTACGACTGGCTGACCATACAGGATCCCCTCAACAGTAATAACTTGTCGTTGATTTTGATCCGAGCGCTGTGCATCTGTGCTGTTACTGATTGAAGTTTATGATGTCACGTTGTACTCCCATGACTCCCAGCTGCACAGACAAACGGCCCGCCATTGTAACGAAGGCCGTCCTCAATGAGGGGCTCTTTGTAAAGCTACTGTCTGCAGCACAGACGCTGACGGTGTCTGATCAAAACAAACCCACACAAAAGAGCCGGTAGAGAAGTTAGTGAGCGCTGAAACTGAACCTCGCTGACTTTGGTCGCAACCTTCTGCTGCTTTACAACTCAACTGATAATACCTGAGCAGAACACACACACACACACACACACACACACACACATGTAGCACTGTTGAGGACCTGTTAGCCATATGTCAGCCTTCAACTATAAAGCGTGATACTAAAGCTCTACAAGCCTACCGGGAATGTTTTCAGAAGTTTATCAGCAATCAGGACTCAACGGCTAAACTGCAACGGTTCTCCGTGGCATCTGAGATGGGAAACAAACTAAACAAGTACTTTTTGTTGCATTAAACAAAAGTACTTTAACCACTGAAGTCATGAAAACCGCAAACTATCATCATCAACAGAGTGAAAAAATATCTATTTTAAAAATAAAACTAAGAACGTTTGAACAGACTTATTTTGTAGAGAAACAAAACTTATTTTTTTACATTTTTTACAATATTATTTACATATCTCAGTATTTCTATTATTTGCTTTGAAATGGTTTAAAGGGCAATTTTCTTCTAATCAGAGGAATCATAATTTCAATGAAACAGACCTAGTAAATTCAAAAAAATTGAATGTAAAATACAGTAAAAATCTACTGTTTTCAGTAAATGAGCATGAAGGATTATTTTAAGTAATTTTCAATTATATAAGACAATTTGAAAATTAAATAACAATAAACAGCATTTACCTCTATATATTTTTCACAAATACGTGACAAATTAATTGAAATGGACAGTTTGTACCAGTTCACAATCAAACTGAACTTTAATGCCATGTGTATTTTTTTCATATATTTAATGTCAGTTTAAATCATGAAATTTGTCAATTTAATGCTATAATTTTTATGCCATGTCTTACGATTCTCATGCGGTCTAATTACAAAGACTATAGGAAACTTGTTAAAAAATCCTAAAGGATTTCAATAAGAAAATTGTTCTAATTAGAATTCCTATCCTAATGAGATTCTTATCATTAAATCAGACAGCCACCATGAGTTAAGAGGAGGATGGACTGAGCAAGTGGACAAGCAGAGAGGGAAGGGCGGTCACTTCCTGTCTGCGCCACGCTCACATCGTGACAAAGTGGAAAACTCAGTAGAAAATGATAGATTGTTTCATTGTACATAATGTCCTAGTAGCACACTGATTTATGTCTGACAGGTGTTGGCTAACGGTGGTGTGTTCACTTTATAAACGTGAACAATAAGAGCTGTGATTGATCACTTTGCATCTCAGTCAAATGGTTTCTTCCTGTCTAAGTGGGCGGCACTTGGCCAGAATAAGCTGCAGTGTGGCTCAGACTCTCTGCTGCAAGTCAAAAACCAGGTTAGGAGAGCAACAAACAGTTCATTTAGACCCGGATCTAGATGTTCGGTCAGAGTGCTGGCGTTGCAGTTAGCAAACTCTCTGCCCATCCATGCAGCCTAACGTGAACGAGCAGAGAGAGCAGCGATAACTCTAAACCGAACAGAACCGATATGAATGTAGCAGATATCATTAATGTTCTTGATGACTATTTAGTGTAACAACATTATTCAAGATAAAAAGGAGTCTGGTTTGGGAAAACGAGGAATATCAGAAAGCCAAGTCCTGACTGTGACGAAAGGAGGAGCTGGGGATGGAGAGGGTCATTTGCTCCTGAGCATGCAATAAAGCTGCTGAATAATACTGAATAGACCTTAGGCAGTGATAGGTGTTGTATGTCTTGACTGACGTGACTAACGCTTGATTTGATAGCTTAAGTAAGGTTAATAACCTTTTGTGTGAAGAAGTGCACTTAATTGAAATGAATGTGCATTTTGTCGTTTACTTCAAATCTTGAAAGTATGTTATTTACAAAAATATATATATATTAATGAAATAAAATGCCACTTTCATGGCATTTCTTTCTTTGTTTTACTTTACAAAATATGCTTTATAGTAATGCCAGATTAACGGTTTTACTTTAAAGTACACTTTACTTTTTTTTTTTAAATAAACTTTTGATTGTGCTTTAAAGAAGTACACTTATTTTAATATACTAAAGCACATGTAAAGTACTGTATAATTACTGTTAGTGTTTAGGAGATATTTCATTTAAAGTTCATATATTTTAAATGCACTAAATTGCAACTTAATCATTGTAATTTACAATATATTATTTTTTTTTTTTAATCGCACAAAAGGCCTAACTTTTTTTCTCTTTTTTTTTTGGGTGAAGAATCAACAAAATCTGTAATATGTAAATACTCCAGATGTATCAGAAAAAATCTGGGTTATTTTTGTATTTTCTTTTGTCACTGATCAGAAATCGAACCTGAAATCAGGATAGGAATCAGGATTCATAATGTATTCAGAATCATTCAGACATGCGAAAAACAGCTGAGAATTGTAAGCTGGCTCAAATGAAGTGGTTTTTTCTGCTGATTAAGGAGTAATACAAGAGTTTTTCACCTTACAAATGACTGTCGAAAGCAAAAATGCTATGAAATTCACACCATATTTTGTGAGAAAGTGTGATGTGCCACTATATCAGCACCTCAAATTTAGTAAGTATTACAAAGACGTGATGCACTGCGGTGTAATACATATTTATTTAATTATTGATTGCATGCATTTAAGAGCACATTCAGTTCACACTTAAGTATATCTTTACCATAATAAGTACTTATTTTAAAGTTATGCTAGTGGAAGTGTAGGCCCTACTTCGTTTTCACAGGAGAATGTATGATTCTCACACACACACACAGGAAAGCTGATGCACAGACAGTAGTAGTGAATGACAGCTCCGCTTTAAAAGTCTTTTTCTCTCTCTTGGTTCTTACTCAGGCACACATGCGTCCCCAGACAAACTGAGCGTTAAATTTAGCTCAGCTGTGATTTACTGGAGCCTGTTCGTCCAGTCGTTGCTGCAAAACCTCATGTCACAAAACAAAAGGAGGAGACGAAAACCCCACAGATTGCATGCGGTGGTCAGCCCCTCCGCAGCAGCCAGCAGCAAACACAGCCAAACCAGCTTTACTTTCCCCACATTTCAGCAATTTTGTTGGTGATGAGTCAAATATATTTGAGGGTGAGACTCTCAGGGTAACCAATGGCGCAATAAAGGACAATAAAAGAGGACAAAGCCCCGCAGAGCCTTGGACAGCCTCTTATTATCGTTTCTTTTCAGCAGCCCCCCTCTTGACATTTGGGGAGCTTTGTTCCCGAAGACTCTGGAACAGACTCAAACCCCACTGCTTTAAATAAGCATTACTGCTTAAAGATTTGCATAGCTTCTTGCAGAAAAGTGTTTACTTAGCAGCTGTGTTTTATGAACAGGTGCTAGCAGTTTTCTACACATGAGGTTAGCCCATCACTGCTGATGACTGACTCTTTGACATGAATATGTGGCTTGTGAATATGAATTAGTTGACAGAAAGTTATCCAGCAGACTGATTTACTAAATATAGGTAAGTGGACGCTAATCACTACAGAATGAAAGCTTGTCATTTGAACAATCAGTGCCATAAGTTGGCAAAAGCTTATGCTTGGTGTTAAAGGGATAGTTTTCATTGGGTTTTTTCCCCTACAGTGAAAGTTAATAAGTCCAGAGATTTTACTGAATGGAAAAGCTGAAACTCTTTTTTTGTTTTTTCAAAAATACATTTTTCTTCTTCTTCCTTTTTTTCCCAAAGCATGGGGGTGAGGAACTGATGAAAGAGTTTTCATCCCTACATGGCCAGCTGCATTTTATTCTGTGCCATGGCCAAAACAAAACAAAACAAAACTCTTATATAATAAGTATTCTAAATATAGAAAGAAAGGACAGAAATTAAAAAAATATCATTGTAATGAAATATATGCTTATTTTACTAAATAAATAAATATAATGATTAGATGATGAAATGATTTAAAACAACAAATATAAAATATAAAAAGATATATATGATATATAAATTAAACAAACATTTTATCGTGATGATATCTAATGTTTAAATGATATAGATAAAAATAAATGAAATGCAATTTTTTTCTACATCATGGCCAAACGAAAACAAACCCATTAAAATAGGATTAATTTCTGATAGATGGAAATGAATAAAATAAATACATAACATAATAATATATAAGAAATTAGAATATAATAAAAATAAATATTATTGAAAAAATAAAATATAAAGATAAAAATAAAATATAAAAATGATATTTTTTTGATTTACTACAAAAAATATTATAGAGTAAAAAATAAAATAATGAAATAAATATGATTATTACAAGAATGGTAGGGTTTTATGATCTTTATATTATTTATTTATGTATTTATTAGGTATGTATGTTGTATTATGTAGTATGTATTTATGTATGTCATTATTTATTTATTTTATTTAGACGGACAGGACAGACAGACAAGGTAGAGATAGACAGAAGGTAGAGATGATAGACAGGACATGACAGATCAGTTTAGGTAGGATCAGGAAGAACAGAACAGGACAGACAGACAGGGACAGGTAGAGATAGAAAGACAACAGAGACAGACAGGTAGAGATAGACAGACATACAGACAGACAGATGATAGATAGACAGATAGACAGATAGATAGAAAGATTGACAAACAGACGACAGACAGACAGACAGGTAGGTAGAAAGACAGACAGACAGAAAGGCTGAGCAGACAAGTAGAGATAGATAGATAGATAGACAGACATACAGACAGACAGGTAGAGACAGACAGAGAGACAGGTAGAGATAGACAGACAGACAGACAGACAGAGGTAAAGATAGACGGACATACAGACGAAGGGGGTAGAGTAGACAGACAGACAGACAGACAGACAGGACAGACAGACAGACAGACAGACAGACAGGTAGAGACAGACAGACAGACAGACAGAAAACAGACAGACAGACAGACAGATAGACAGACAGCCAGACAGACAGGCAGACAGACAGACACAGACAGACAGACAGACAGACAGGTAGAGATAGACAGACATACAGACAGACAGAAAGACAGACAGAAAAAAAGACAGACAGACAGACAGACAGCAGCAGGTAGAGAAGACAGGACAGGGGGGTAACAGACAGAACAGACATGACAACAGACAGGTGAAGATAGACAGACAGAAGGTAGAGAAGGGACAGACAGGACAGGAGAGACATACAGACAGACAGGTAGAGACAGACAGAGAGACAGGTAGAGATAGACAGACAGACAGACAGAAAGAAAGAGATTCAGTAGCAGACAGACAGCAAGACAGGTAGAGGCAGACAGACAGAAGACAGACAGACTGGGTAGAGACAGACAGGACAGACAGAACCGGTAGAGATAGACAGGACAGACAGACAGGTAGAGAAGACAGCAGGGACAACAGGTGTAGAGAGGACAGACAGACAGACCGACAGACAGGTAGAGATAGACAGACAGAACAGACAGACAGACAGGTAGGCAGACAGACAGACAGACAGACAGACAGACAGGTTAGAGACAGGCAGGTAGAGATAGACAGGAAGACAGGAACAGCAGACGACAGACAGAAAGGTAGAGATGACAGGAACAGAACAGACAAGACAGACAGGTAGAGATAGGACAGACAGCAGACAGACAGGTAGGACAGAAAGACAGACAGAACAGCAGACAGACAGACAGACAGACAGGGAGCGAATAGACAGGGACCAGACAGGACAGGTAGAGGAACAGACAGACAGACGGACAGGTAGAGATAGACAGACAGAGACACAGACAGAGAGACAGGAGAGACAGACAGACAGACAGACAGACATGTAGAGACAGACAGACAGACAGACAGGTAGAGACGATAGACAGACAGGACAGACAGACCAGGAGAGACAGGGCAACAGTAGAGACAGCAGAAGAAGACAGACAGACAGACAGACATAGACAGACAGACAGACAGACAGGTAGAAACAGACAGACAGACAGACAGGTAGAGATAGATAAACAGACAGGTAGAGACAGACAGACAGACAGACAGACAGACAGGTAGCGATAGACAGACAGACAGACACCCACAATTAAGTGAAGTTGGGACATTAACACTGTAATGGTTGTTATGCTCTTGTATGTGATTATAAACAATATATTTTCTCATTCAAGGTTATTGGACTGAATATGTGATGCAGATATGCAAACTGCAGACAACAAATGTTATCAAAACAGTCTTAGTTTTTCAAGTTTCTGGTCTTGTCTGATATGTTCAGAGCAAGTTTTCAGCATATCATACTTGTTATCACAGACTAAACATTCTGAACCTCTTCACTTATGTAAGGTCAGTAAACAGGATAAAACAGAAAGCATACTAAATAACTCCAGCACCACAATTCTTTTACAAAACTTTTGCACTGAGACGAGGAATGTGACCTCTCTTTTACCCTGAAGCCCCAATTACCCATAATGACACAGGGCAAATGATAAAATCCTGCTGCTTTCATCCGCCAAAGATTTATGCAATTCAAAATAGGGACTGGTGGTCTTTTCCCTCAATCATTACCCCTTATTATGTTTCTCACATGTCAACATCTGGAGCATGCGCGGGTCCAACTGTGATCGTTTAGCAGGAGCTAGACGGACCCTCGGTAACACAGGAGTCACCCCCTCCTGAGCAAGAGTCATGCTCGTACCCGTCCCGTTCAAGAACTGCAAATTACATGTGCCTTTTAAAACCAGCGGGACAAACGGGCTTCCTATGACCCCCGATGGAAACGTCTCTCCACAGCCGGCTTAGCTTCGACACTTAGCTGCGAACGCTCTGATTCCACACAGATGGCAGCTTGAGCAGGCGTGCTCTTCTCGTGATGTTACGTCAGTCACAAAGGTTAAAGCGCAGGAGCAGAGGTTACGTTCCTCGGCCCGTCTCTGAAGACGCTCTCAGGTGAGGCCTCCATTATGATAATTCATGGTGGAAGTCATGGCTGTTATTGCCTTTGATCCTGCTTTGATGGCACATTAGCATCGTCCGGGATTCACGTAGTCGCTCTCTACGGCTCTGGCTTGAATAGAAAGTGTCACCTTGATCCTAAAGGGACGGATGGTGAGAGGTGAGAGAGGAAAGTGTGAGCGCAGGCAAGAGTTTCCTCTCTTTCTTCAACAGTCATGCTAATTCCGCTTGCACATTTTTGGCCCTCAATGCAAAGGCAGACGCCGTTCTAGAGATCAGGCAGACGGCGGTCGAGCCAGCACTTCAAAAGAACCGACATTTCTTAACCTGCATTTCTGCTTTCATATACGCTACTGTTCAAAAGTGTGGGATAAATAAGATCTTTCAGTCAAATTCTCGTCATATGCAAATGATTAACCATGACTTTTGCCTCAATAAAACTGCTTATTAATAGTTAGCGGTTGTTAAGTTTAGCTATTGGGTATTAGGGAATGTAGCCATGCAGAATATGTGCTTTATAAGTACTAATAAACAGTCAATATGTTAATTATAGGCATGCTAATAAGCAACAAGTTAACAGTGAGAATTGGTCCCTGTACTAAATGTAGACTTGTTACAAAGGTTTCAAATCAATGCTGTTCTTTTAAACTTTCTATTCATCAAATAATCCTGAAAAAAATGTCTCAGTTTCCACAAATATATTGAGCAGCACAACTGTTACAATGTAACAAAATTTCACAATATTACTATTTTTAACTGTAGTTTTGATCAGATACTGTACTATAAGAGACTTCATTCAAAAACATTTACTTCTGGTAATGTGTCATATATATAACTGAGTATGTGACAAATAAAATCTAGAATCTTGAATCTAAAAAAATCTTACCGACGCATACATTCTTCAAACTCCTTTTAAATTAGAATACAATTGTGACTTTTGTCTTCTAAACTAAAACAATTAATAGTATAACTAAACCTTGACCATATATTTTTACCACATAGCAGTATAAAGTCACACAGACACATTTTCATATAGAGTCATCTATATATTATAATGCATAGATGTAAATGACCATATATAGTACGTTTGATTTTAAATGAAATAGTTTCAACTATTTTTCAAAAAGGTTTTTTGACCAGAAGAAAGGTTTGATATTTGTATGTTGCATTTATTTGCTTGTTTTTAATTTCAATAGAGACGATTACATGCTTCTAAATTTCACATGACATATATTCAAATAACATTTCTCATGAATATTGAAGAACAATTTTTATTTTCTTGAATCAAAGTGGTTTTTCAAGGAATTTCTGCAATTATAGTTATAACATAGTAATAACATTGTAACATCCAAAATGTTCACTTTTTTGCGCATTTACTTGTTAATGAGAAGTTATTGATCAGACAAAATATGGTTTTAGTTATGATTCTTTTATAAGCTTACGTTCCAAGTAATAACACAGTAACATCCAAAACTTTGACATTTTTGTGCATTTATTCATTCATGAGAAGTGACTGATCAGACAAAATATGGTTTTAGTTGAAAAAATATTAGGTTAAGACTGTTTTATAAGCTCACGCTCCACCGTTCCAAGTAATAAACCAAGTAACATCCAAAACTTTGACATTTTTGCAAATTTACCCATTCATGAGAAGTTATTACAGTTTTTTACGATTGCTTAAGCACAATTTTGAAAACAGGCCTCGGTTTGTCAAAACACTACACACAATTAACAAAACCCTACACCAAAGTAGCGCAACACTTCAGATCATTTGCAAAATGGAACACTTCTGTCAAAACTATACACAACTTTATAAAAAAAACAATATTTTGTTACCATACGAAACACACACACATTTCATATGACTTTAATCTTTTAGAACCAGTTACGCACTGCTGTTGCTAACCTAAAACACTTTTAGCAAGTCTAATTCTCAGTGATTAGAGTACTGTAAATGAAGTACACAGAGAAAGTGCAACTATACAATAGTTCAAACACTACACAAGACCAATGCTGCAGACTGACGAAAATATCATTGATTTCTCTCAATATACCCAAATCAGTCAACATGGAGAACCACAACAAAACATGTCCCAGTTGTCATGCTACTACAGTAGTGTGCATAACACTGTTAGCTCAGCAAACAACATACAAACGTAAAATACTGTATCCAGTACAGGTTACAATTGCAGTAAATAACAACAAACATAAAAAATAATCTGAAAAAAAACTGACAATATTGTACAGAAAATACTACAGTAAACATACTATACATTATCTCTTCACCTAGCTGGATCTGGCCAGAGAATTTCATCAACATCACAAGCAATATCCTCATTAGCAAGACAACGCGGGAAGAACCGTCTTGAATGTCGAATCCGTCCTTGCACAGCTGCGGCGTCGACTTGGTCACAGTTGTCCTCCATGGCCTGAATGAGGGGTACCTGAGCCTGGGGCTAGAGATCATAAACCTTCCACCGCCATGCAGAGAAAAACTATTCGATAGGGTTTAGAAACGGAGAGTATGATGGAAGGTATAGTACTGTCAACTGTGGATTGTGTTGAAACCAGTTCTGGACCAAAGCACAGCGGTGGAATGACACATTGTCCCAGACAACAGTGTATTGTATCTGGTGCATTTCATTACCCGCTGTGACGATGTGGTGCAATCGGTCCAAAAATGCGAGAATGTGAGGTGTGTTGTAAGGGCACATTTTGGCATGACGGAGTAGAACCCCATGCTGTGAAATGGCAGTGCAAAGGGTGATGTTACCCCCACGTTGCCCTGGGACATTGATTATAGCCCTGTGGCCAATGATATTTCTGCCTCTCCTTCTTGCTTTTGTGAGGTTGAACCCTGCCTCATATATATATATGAATTCATGCAGGATTTCCTCAGCATCCATCTGCAAAACTCTCTGAAATACAGCGCAAGACAACATTGTGTAGTTCAGGATATGTCTAGTATATTACAGTCAATGTAAAAAATTTTTTAGTATATTTTGTGTTTGGAGTTTTTTGTATGCAATCATCACGTGCTATAAGTGATATCAATACCAAACCTCCACATACTTCATGTCGCAGCAGTTTGACCCTCTCTGAATTCCGCTCAAAAGGCACTCGATAAAGTTGTTTCATTTGAACCTGATGTCTTTTCAGGATGCGTGCCAGTGTTGACTGAGAGACCTGATGGACATTATTGAAAATGGCATGGTCACCGATAATGTTTGCTTGTAGTTCTCGGAGCCTGATAGCATTATTGGCCAAAACCATGTTTATTATCTATCTCTCTTGTTCTTGCGTGAATATGGGCCGCCTTCCTCCTTGTTGTTCCCGACCCTCAATCCTATGTAGAGAATACTACATGTAACTTATTGTACAATGTCACAGGAAGGGGTATCACGAGTGCTGATATGGTGCATACAATAAGCAGCTGATTACTGTAACTGTAGACAGATCTTTTACCTGTTTTCCTGTCGAAAAGTCCTTATGACAGATGCCACTGTATATCTGCTAAGATTTGGCTGAACTCTCAGTCCAGCCTCCCTCAGCGTCAATCCGTGGGTCACAACATGGTCCACTAGTGTTGCACGAATGTCATTTGATAAGTTTTGTCCTCTTCTTCTTTGTGCACGTTCTCCCCCTGCTTCAGGTCTTCCTCTTCCTCTTCCTCTACTCTCTTCTCCGCCTCTGTGTAACTCTCACTCACCCTCACTCTTCTCTGACGCCTTCATTTTGATTGAAGCAGGTTGAACCTACCCCTGCGCATTTTGATAGTGGCTATATAACTGATTGGGTTGCTCCAATTAGCATTCATTGGTTGTGCACCGATTGGTCTGTGTTTAACAGATGGTGTAGGTGGGTAATTTGAACAGTCAGTGCTTTGGATTGCAAAAAAAAGGGGGGGGGGAAGGGTGACATCATGTATACTTCGTGTCTTGATGTATACAAGTGTGTTATGTTTTGCAAATCACGTTGTCTAATGTTTGCAAATGCGTTGTGAAGCTGACAATGTGCTTACAGTGGTGCAAATATAGCCTTGTGTTTTGGCTTGAGTGTAAGGTTTGCTAATGGTTGGAAAAGTTTAATTTTAGTGTGTAAGCAATCGTAAAAAACTGTATCCAGACAAAATATGGTTTTAGTTAAGTAATGGCTGTTTTGTAAGCTCACATTCCAAGTAATAACACAGTAACATCCAAAACTTTGACATTTTGTGCATTTATTCATTAACGATAAGCTACCGATCAAACAAAATATGGGTTTAGCTGCCAAAATATTAAGTCATGGCTCGTTTATAAGCTCACGTTCCGCTGGGTCAAAAACGACCCGGGATCGCAAGAGTTTTTGAATGCATTTGAAAAATCAAAGCCAGGTTGCATTGGGAAATCTTACTCCATACAGTGTGACAACATGCCCCCAAACCTCACTGTATGTTAAATCATCTGTATCTTTTTCCTGTGTAATAATAGTGGAAATGAAATAGTGGAAAAACTTGCATCCGTACAGTTACGACTTTCAAAACAACCCTATTTAAAAGAAAAAAGCAAATAGAGTGACAACAAGCCCTAGTCTGCTTTAAATCTTTTCATAAAGCATGTGAAGAGGAAGGTATGTTAGCAGTCAGTCTTCAGGAAGAGGTTCTGATTTTCCGTGCCATGACCCCGGATGTTCAGATCTTTTACAGAGCGTAACTGTCTCAGTGGGGTTAAAATATTGAAATCAGGAGCTCTTCTCAAGCGCAGGAACTCCTGCAGGATCAGGACAAGGTGGGTAATTGAGCAGTACATTGGACTCCCTGCGCTGTAGACAGGTAAGTGATATGACGGCGCTGGCTTTGATAAGCGACACAGCTTCCTCTTCACAGACGTGTGTCAAACAGTGGCTTGAATGAAGGCTGCTCTTTCACTTTCCTGAGGAGGTGCTTCAGACCTCCTGTAAGTCTTCCTGATACAGGCTCTAATTAAACAGACAGGTGATAATAGAAGCGCAGCGGCCCAAAGGGTGAGAGCGTTTTGAGAGTCCTGTTTTCTTTTGTTCTCTTATCATGCCAATTCTTCTCATTTAGCAAGAAGATGCCATGAGAAACTGACCACAGGCCGGAAATATTACCATAACCATCAGGCAGGACAATGTTGCTTCTCAAAACATGTTCACTTTTTCAAGTCTATTTTTAGGAGCATTTCAAATGATTGTATTCTGATATTATTTTGCGTTATGCTCATTTCCCATCAAAGTGGCATTACTGTAAAGCATGGTTTGTTTATTTGTTTATTTTTTAGATAAATAAATAATGATTTATATATAATTAAAATATATACATCAAATTGGAGATACTTTAAAATAAAAATGTCATGCTAATGCATTGCAGTTATGACAATAAGTTGGGGAGATGTCGATTTTGATTATAATACATACGTAAATCATACCAAACAATAATGCAATAATAATATAGGTGTTTGTAACTAAGTTTAATTACTACTACACACAGTGTAAATGAACAAATAAATTCAGACCAATACTGTCATCCAATGATTAAAAAAAAAAAAACAATATATTATATAATATATAGATATATATTATATATATTATATATGCTTCACAATTTAATTATAAATAATTTTTGTGTGTGTGTTTGTGAGTGTGTTTTTATTAACAGAAATGAGAGGAAAAGTGAGGGATGTGTGCTTACTTTGCTGAAATATATAAAAAAAACAAAAAAAAGGACAAAGATAAAGAGTCTAAGGCTTCACTTTCCTAAATTAACATCTATTACTGTTTGTTGTTGTGTGTTGTGTGTGTGTGGGGGGGTTTTTGGGTGGTTGTGTGTGTGTGTTTGTGAGAGTGAGTGAGTGTGTGTTGTGTGTGTGTGTGTTTGGGTTGTGTGTGTGTGTGTGGGTGTGTGAGAGTGAGTGAGTGAGTTTGTGTGTGTGTTGTGGTGTGTGATGTGTGTGTGTGTGTGTGTGGTGTGTGTGTGTGTGTGTGTGAGTGAGTGGAGTTTGGTGTGGTGTGTGTGTGTGTGTGTGAGTTGTTGTGTGTGTGTGTGTGTGTGTGTGTGTGTGTGAGTGTGTGTGTGTGTGGTGGGTGTGTGTGTGTTTGTGTGTGAGAGAGAGTGTGTGTGTGTGTGTGTGTGTCGTGTCTGTGTGGTGTGTGTGTTTGTGAGAAGTGAGTGAGTGTGTGTGTGTGTGTGGGTGTGTGTTTGTGTTTGTGTGTGAGTGTGTGTGGTGTGTGTGTGTGTGGTGTGTGGTGTGTTGTGTGTGTTGTGTGTGTGTGTGAGTGTGTGTGTGTTTGTGTGTTTGTTTTTGTGTGTGGGTGTGTGTGTGTTTGTTGTGTGTGTGTGTGTGTGGGTGTGTGAGTGATGAGTGAGTGGTGTGTGTGTGTGGTGTGTGTGGTGGTGTGTGTGTGTGTGTGTGTGTTTTTTTTGTGACAAATGAGGACATAAATTTGTATAATGACAAAGGTATGACTTAGGTATTACAAGGAGAAGGTGACTTTTCTGGACATTACCCCATGTCCCCACTTTTATAAACGCTTATAAATCACACAGAATGAGTGTATTGAAAATCTGAAATAGCACAAATTCTCCTGTAAGGAGTAGGTTTAGGGGTTGGGTTGATGTAGGGCAATAGAATATACGGTCTGTACAGTAGAAAAACCATTACGCCTATGGGATGTCCCCACTTTTCACAAAAATAAACCTGTGTGTGTGTGTGTGTGAGTGTATGTGTGTGTGTGTGTGTGTGAGTGCGTTAGTGAGTGAGTGAGTGAGTGAGTGAGTGAGTGAGTCTGTGTGTGTGTGTGTGTGTGTGTGTGTGTTGTGTGTGTGTGAGTGAGTGAGTGAGTGAGTGTGTGTGTGTGTGTGTGTGTGTGTCTGTGTGTAATGGTGGAGGGTTTAGGGCACACAGACTGGACTGTAATGATCCATTGACCCTCAGGCTGATTCGGGGAAAGGTTCCCAGAGCTGCCCATCAGGTGTGAATGAGCTCCATTCTCACCTCACTCAAACCTTACATACAAATGGCCCGTCACCTCACAGGGCCTTGAGAAAGAGCCGTGGATCGGCTTTGAAGACAAGAACCCGACACAATCCCACTCCGGTCACATGACCGTTCATTGTCATTTCACACAATCCTGAGTACTGAATCAAACAGCTAAAGACAGCTAGCTTCCCCCTCAATATCATCTCTAGACTGACAGCTTGCTAGTGTATATGAATATGAAAGTGTAACTAATAATCAAAAATGAGCTACTTTATCTAGCACATAGAAGTGTGGCATGAAAATGATAATACTAAAATTCATATACTTGTATAATCATATACTAATATGAGCAGTTTGTCATTACATTTTCCCTTTCTTGTATGTCTGATACATTTAAATGAAGAGGCATCATTTACCTTTGTCCACTGTAAATGGACCAGTTAAAATAAAATGTTCAGTAATCAATTGCATTAATTCATGTAGACAGTTAATTTGCATTTGTTTGTTTGTAAAGTTAATGATTCATTAATTCATTTGAATCTTTGAATTGTTTTTAAACGAAATATTTACTGCAGTTCATCACATCTTTTGACTCAATTTATCCTAATTTGTGATCTTGGTTTTGACAGATAATGCATAAAAAATATATTGATGAACAAGAATGAAAAAAATAAAAGAGTGACTACTTTATATTTAAGTAGATTCATATTCATATATTTACATAGCAATACAAGGTATTTAAAAAGAAAACTGTTGTATTATACCATGGTATAAATATGTGCAAGAAAGTAATAGTAATATTAGATTACAATAGTTCTAAGCTCTTTTTAAAAGAAAATTTGAATCATTTCTATTCATTTTGACAGCAGATATGTTATTTTTATGTCAAAGTGTGGAAACAAGAATATCCAACACACCCTCATAGCAATGTATAACTATTTTATGTTTTAGTGAATTAATGGCTAATTTGTAGAAACGTGCATGTTTTCATCTGAATTTGGTTATGTTTAGTGGTGCGCTTTCATGCTTTCATGACATTCATGTTTTGTTTTGTTTTGTTTTTTTCCCTTAAAAACCATATGTTCCTGTATGAATCACATCATACAAATTCATACCAAATCACTATCTCGTAAAATAGTTGGTTTTCTCATGATTTCACCTTCAACAGTCAGAATTTCTACAAGAAGCAAATCCCTGAGACGAGTCAGGGCAGGCCTGGCGGAGCAGATAGCGCGGTCTGAGATGCTGTCAGAAAGGAAGCACTAGCACACGGTTATCTCACATCACATGATTAGCGGCTGCTTTTAGAAACTGACCATCCTGACTCCTCTGCTCCACCTCTTCCCTCCCTGATAACTCTGTCACTCAGGCGGCTGCAGTGAGGCCCTGCTTTAAGGAGCACTAATAATGAGCTAATAATTAGTCATGCAAGCGGTTGATAAGACAGAGGAAGCTGATGTGAGAAGAAGGGCAGAGGAGATGTTTCACTATCAGGGCTTTATGTATCTCACAGTCTCCTGCTGTGCCTTATCAGATACTCTCTCTCTCTCTGACTCTCTCAGACTCTCTCTCTCTCTCTCTCTCTCTCTCTGAACTGATTTTCATCTGTTTATATTCTCACTAGCATGCATATTACAAGAATATTGGCTGTTTTTTTAGTACTGATAAAGCATGTAATATATGTCTTATTTCGCATGACCATATTTTAGATCCCTTAATCCGACTCCATACCTAAACTTAACAAGCAATGAGTTTATTGACATAAAGGTCATAGTTAATAGTTGGTTAATAGTGAGAATTTGTCCTCAAACTAAAGTGTGACTATATATTTTATTTATCAGATTTGTCATTAGATTTACTGTACTTGATATGGTACTGAATGATTGCATAATAATCATATTTACACTGTATTTTTAAAGAACGTCATGGTATTACAAAAGTGCATGTGCAAAAAAACATAGTTATACCATGGTATTTACATGGCATTCCAAGGAATGTTGAAGAACCATAATGCATGTGCAAAAAGCATGGGATTGCTATGGTAGTTTCACATATACCATAGTACTGAATAATTACATATTCATATGATGATATTTGCATGGTATTGACAAGAGAGTCATAGTATTACAATAGTGCACGTGCAAAAGCATGGTAATACCATGGTACGGAATGATTAATGGTATTTACATGGTATTCCACGACATTGCAAAGAATGATTACACTTTACTTTAAGGTGTCTTTTTTGCAGTGTAATTATACATTTAAGTACTGCGTAATATTAATTAACTACTTACTATATGGTTAGGGTTAGGGTTTGGCTTAGGGTTGCTTGCATGTAATTATGCATAATTAATTGTAATTATAATAGTAAGTACATGTAACATGTGTAACGGACACCTTGAAATAAAGGGTTACCCAAAGAATACTATGGTACATGTCCAAACACATGGTATTACTATGGTAGTTTCACATATACAGTAGTACTGAATAAATGCATGCTCATTTTCATTTCATATTTCCATGCATTTTAATTTTCATGCATTCTGCATGGAATTGTCAAAGATACAACGGTGCTAAATGATTACTATATTCATATACCATAGTTTTTACATGTTATTCCAAAGAACGGTCGAAGAATATAATATAGTGCATGTACAAAAAACATGGTTTTACTATGGTGCTTTCACATTTTCCATAATCACACAATGGTATTACATAGTATTACAATAGTGCATGTGAGAAAACATGGTAATAGCATGATAATGAATGATCACTATATTAATATACCATGGTATTTCCGTGGTATTCCAAGGCATTGAAAAGAATACCATTGTACATGCACAAAAACTAAGAAGGTTTTATATACCATATTGAACAATTGTATTAATTCTAATATGATGGTATTCACAAGGTTTTGTCATAGAATACCGTGATATTACAATAGTGCATGTGCAAAAATATTTTGGGAAAAAGCCACATCATTTCTATGACTTTGTCGTTGATTTTCTATTGTGACCTTTGAAAGGATGAGGTTTTTTTTTTTTGCTTTCAATAAGGTTTTTTTTCCCAACAAAGGAAGTGGACTGTCGTATTATTGATGTGCATTTGTTAACTTGGACTTGGTTAGAGTATGTTAACCTAATGAGTGTATCCATCTGCCTTTTACTAACACACCAGCTACTTTGAATTCAGTGCAGCACTTCATGACAACAAAACGGGTCTTGGCCATTTTGTGATCTGATTGAATTATATCTCTTTCCCACAAGCTGGTGTCTGCTTTCTACCCTTGACACCCCTCCCTCACGCCGCGCTGTGGGAAAAGAAAGCCATCCTGATTGCAGTGTATAGTGCGCATTGTAACAGGTAATTCAATTGTACACCATAGCCGGCGGCTGCAAAATGCAAAGGCTGACGGCATGTAAAGACACAGAGAGGGCTTCACTAAACAGCCCTTCATGGCTCATGTATCTTTGTGCGTGTGTTAAAGTCATGTGGATGAGGGGATGAATGGGCTGAATCTCGCCCTCTATTGGTGGCCAGCAAACTGCTTTGTCACCAAAAACCTGATCAGAGGATTTTGGTGGAAAAAGGCCGCGTCTGTCATTACCCCTGAGAAGAAACCGCTATAAAAAGTATGACATATTTTAAGCAGGGTTGCTGTAAAGACTGACTTAGACAAGCCATCCAAACAATAACAAACCTTTGGCATTATTTGTCTAGAGAATGTTTTTGGGAAGTTCATTGTGGTTTATGTGATAAGTGATAAGGTACAAGGTACAAAACTGTCATCTTTGTACCTTATTTACACCTAAAAGGTACATATTTGTAACTTAAATGTACATTAAAAGTACTTGTTACCTAAAGCATACATATTAGTACATTTTGAAGGAATAAATTCAATGATGGGTTAAATTGATATAATGAAAAAACTTTTTACTCAGAACCTGCTAGAAACTTTCACAAATGATTACACAGAAACAGCTAGTACCAATTAAGAACAACAAAAATAATTCAGATTTAATATTTATGTCTTGTAAATGTTCTCCCAATCATCTTTTATTTACACATGATTTTTTTATTATTATTATTTTTTTTTTTTAGCATTTATGGTACATATTATGTACAATTTATATAATGCAGACAAAAATGGTATTCTGGTTTTGTTTTCTAGTAAAATATCTAAATGTCTTTAAAACCCAAGTAATACTAGGTCAAATAATAAATTCCCCCTTTCAGAATAATATATATATAGTATATATATATATAGTATATACAAACCCGTTATTGATTATTATTTATGTTAATTTTCTTTAGTATTATACTAATTATCATTTTCCTCATTTGAAACTTTGTTTCTGTATAACTGTATAATATAAAGTCTAATTATGCTACACAGTTTTGCTTCTCTATCTTGTTTTAAAGGCATTTAAATATTGTACTCGAAAATAAAACAAAAATACTATTTAAGAACCTGAAAAACTGCGTGAAATAGTGTTTTCTTATAAAACGTATTCCAATAAACTTTGTTGTATTTAACTTTGAGACTGTGTGAGAAAAAAATAGCCCTTAAAAAGACTATTCAAATTCCCCCCGAAAATCAAACTAAACAATAAAAGCAAGTGAATAAAATCAGTGACTGTAGTAGTAGCAGCAGAGTGTCAACATGAACACCTCCTGCTCTGTAGTGTGTACTGAAGCTCTGATAACAGCAGACACACCGGTGAGACGCTCCTCATCCCCCTCCGCAGATCAGCTGCCTGCTGCGGCGCTCTAAAAAGCCAACGTGTTAAACAGACAAATAGGAAGTAGCTCAGTACAAATGCAGATGAGCACTACTGACTGTAGCAGATCAAAGCATCTTCAGCAGGAGTTTGAATAGAATTAGCAGCTAACTGTTACTATTGTTTAGGAGGCATTAAGAGTTTGATCCTGGAAAGGCCATGGCTGCAATTATCTATTTACTTTTTTTGACATTTTGAAATATCATTATATCAATTTAATGATATCAAAAGTGAAATGCTAATACACATCCATGCAAAAGGCCCAAAGTAAAAAAGTAGCAATGAAGACAAATTCTTCATTCAAGCTCAAAAATATAGATATTAACATTTCACATTATTCATTTGTTTGACATTGACATATTACTGTGGTTTTGGATATTCTTATTATGCAAATTTCATGTTATTTACAAACCCTTTATTGTGGCAGCACCATGATGGTACACTCTAAAAAATGCTGGGTTATTTTTTTAACCTAAATGCTGGGTTCAGCTTGTTGGGTCATTTTATTGGGTTATTTTTAATATTTTTACCCAGGTGCTGGGTAGTTTAATTTTTATGTAAAAACCCGAACGCTGGGTTTCCGCCTTTTGGGTATTTTATTGGTTAGTTTAAACGCTGTTTATTTTTTTCTACTAACCACTACGTATATATTCTTTAGGATCTTAATGAAAATTCTATAACATACTTTGGTTAAAATTTCTCGATGGTAGTGTAAAAAACACCCTTTTTGCCTTGTCAAAACCAGGTCTGTTTTCAGCAAGCTGTTTTTTAGTCCATGTCGCTTTAAATGCTAATGAGCTCTGCTGACCCCGCCCCTCTCTTCCGTGGGGTGAAGAGCAGACTGTAAACTTCAGCCGCCCGCGAACTATGCTACCTAGGCACATATTGGGAAAGGCTCATGAATGATTTGCGTGAACTTAAACGCATTTAGGCAGATCGGGGATCGGCGCATTCCCTTAAAAAACGAAAGTAACGTTAATCCTCTGCGTCTTCAGCAGCTCAAATGTCGGGAGTAAATGACGACCGCTATGTACATTACTACATCCAACAACAGAACACCTCAATAGCTTAGGAGTCATTCTTGTCTACAACCGCTCCGGCGTCGAAACAATGAGTGACAGCTCTCAGCTCACTCAGGGCGGAGCTAAGGTAAGACGGCCTTTTCAATCAACTATCGTGGGAGGGGCCTGTGCTGAACTACGTCATTCTGACAGGAATCTGAGAGCAGCCTGATTTGAGAAAGGGGATTTTGAAATAGGGATTTAAAAAAAAACACTGGGTGGATTTTTATCATTATAGGGTGGATGTGTACACACACTTCTAACACACAGTTATGTTCAAACAACATGTAAAAGTGCATTTTGCATCGCATTACCCCTTTAAGTCCACAGGAGAGAGTGGTTCTTAGTGCCGCCGATTTGGTGCACTCTTTCGGGGAAATAAAGGTTTGTATACATTTTATTTCATTTATAAAGTATTTAATGTGGTGTAAATGATATTATTTTACGCAAAGCAACTTAAGGACGAGATGTCAGTCAGCTGCGGTCGTTTTGAGCTGGAAATGCCTTTGTCTTGCATAACATAAATGGATTTTATTCGTTATAATACTGCGTGTGATTTAATTTGATGTTAAAATATGTTCTCTAATTTCAGTACTGTTTGTTTTTGGGCAGGTTTTGGAGTCAGTCACGCCATCTCTCAGCTACGAGTGAAACGCGAGGCCGCGGTCTGAAGTTCGCAGTTCCCCCGGCGATCAGCAGCCCTTCACCGGCTCAGATTTCGGTGACACACTGGCACGAGAATTAGCACTATTCGGTAAAGAGTGATTACAGAGAACGTTTGAATACACTTAAATTAAAGGGTTAGTTCACCCAAAAATGAAAATTCTGTCATTAATTACTCACCCTCGTGTCGTTCGAAACCCGTAAGACCTTCGTTCATCTTCGGAACACAATTTAAGATATTTTAAATTAAATATGAGGGCTCTCTGACCCTCCCACAGACAGCAAGTGTACTACCACGATCAAGGTCCAGAAAAGTACCAAGACGATCGACAAAATAGTCCGTGTGTCATCAGGGTTCACAACTGTAAAGTGACTGTTACATATCATGACGCGAGCGTGTGGCGGCGCTGCCCCAGATCATGACATCATGAACTAACCCTTTAAAATGCTACTTCTATATGCCTTTTTATTTCTAAAATGCTTGTTAAAATGCTTGATAACTACTCTAAATATGTAGAACCTCATTGCTGTAAAATTTGATTTGCATGATTTGTAGCGTGAAAAGCCCTATAACAAAACTAACTTGAATTGAACTTCAATGGAATGTTAAACATGTAGGCATATTTTAAACTAGCTTATTCACCATAAATTCAATTGGTCTTGTATTTTGGTCCATGGATGTGCTAAGCTGTGCAATTATAGTTGCCGGGGGGCTTACATGTTCATAATCCATGCCTCATTTCTTTTGATTCTTGCGGTTGCCAATATCATGCTGAGTGTTTTTTAATTTTCCGCCCCTTTTAAGCCAGACGATATAATCATTTTTTAAAGCAATAAATTAAACAACCCCGCCATCACCCATTTACCTAAATTCTTTAATTCAGAGTTATGTGCCTTCTAGAAGCTTGCGTTCTGAAAGTGAATGGTGTATTATTGTGCCATCTAAAAGAGGCACAAAATCACTTTCACAGACTTTTTCATTAACTGTTCCCTCCTGGTGGAATGACCTGCCCAAATCATTCCGAGCAGCTGAGTCCTTAACCATCGTCAAGAAACGACTAAAAACACATCTCCATCTTTATTTGACCCTCTAACTCTAGCACTTCCTATTCTATTTTAATTCTACTTTATCTATATTTATCTTCTTTTTTTTTATAAAAAAACACTAGCTTTCTATTTTTTCTATTCTATCTACTTTTTCTTTGTGTGTGTGTGTGTGTGTGTGTGGGTGTATATATAATATAATATATATATATATATATTATATATATATATATATATATACAGTGGGTACGGAAAGTATTCAGACCTCCTTAAATTTTTCACTCTTTGTTATATTGCAGCCATTTGCTAAAATAATTTAAGTTAATTTTTTTTCCTCATTAATGTACACACAGCCCCCCATATTGACATAAAAACACAGAATTGTTGACATGTTTTCAGCTGTCTTAAAAAAGAACAACTGAAATATCACATGGTCCTAAGTATTCAGACCCTTTGCTTTGACACTCATATATTTAACTCAGATGCTGTCCATTTCTTCTGATCATCCTTGAGATGTTTCTACACCTTCATTTGAGTCCAGCTGTTTTTGATTATACTGATTGGACTTGATTAGGAAAGCCACACACCTGTCTATATACGACCTTACAGCTCACAGTGCATGTCAGAGCAAATGTGAATCATGAGGTCAAAGGAACTGCCTAAAGTCTCAGAGACAGAATTGTGGCAAGGCATAGGTCTGGCCAAGGTTACAAAAAAATTCTTCTGCACTTAAGGTTCCTAAGAGCACAGTGGCCTCTATAATCCTTAAATGGAAGACGTTTGGACGACCAGAACCCTTCCTAGAGCTTGCTGTCCGGCCAAACTGAGCTATCGGGGAGAAGAGCCTTGGTGAGAGAGGTAAAGAAGAACCCAAAGATCACTGTGGCTGAGCTCCAGAGATGCAGTCGGGAGATGGGAGAAAGTTGTAGAAAGTCAACCATCACTGCAGCCCTCACCAGTCGGGGCTTTATGGCAGAGTGTCCCTACGGAAGCCTCTCCTCAGTGCAAGACCATGAAAGCCTGCATGGAGTTTGCTAAGATGGTGAGAAATAAGATTCTCTGGTCTGATGAGGCCAATATATAACTTTTTGGCCTTAATTCTAAGCTGTATGTATGGAGAAAACCAGGCACTGCTCATCCACCTGTCCAATACAGTCCCAACAGTGACGCATGGTGGTGGCAGCATCATGCTGTGGGTGTGTTTTTCCGCTGCAGGGACAGGACGACTGGTTGCAATCGAGGGAAAGATGAAGGCGGTCAAGTACAGGGATATCCTTGACGAAAACCTTCTCCAGAGTGCTCAGACCTCAGACTGGGCCGAAGGTTTACAACAAGACAATGACCCTAAGCACACAGCTAAAATAACGAAGTAGTGGCTTCACAACAACTCTGTGACTGTTCTTGAGTGGCCCAGCCAGAGCCCTGACTTTAAACCCAATTGAGCATCTCTGGAGAGACTAAAAATGGCTGTCCACCAACGTTTACCATCCAACCTGACAGAACTGGAGAGGATCTGCAAGGAGTAATGGCAGAGGATCCCCAAATCCAGGTGTGAAAAACTTGTTGCATCTTTCCCAAAAGACTCATGGCTGTATTAGATCAAAAGGGTGCTTCAACTACTAAATACTGAGCAAAGGGTCTTAATACTTAGGACCATGTTATATTTCATTTTTTCTTTTTTAATAAATCTGCAAAAAGTTCAACAATTCTGTGTTTTTCTGTCAATAGGGGGTGCTTGTGTGTACATTAATGAGGAAAAAAAATAACTTAATGATTTTAGCAAATGGCTGCAATATAACAAAGAGTGAAAATTTAAGGGGGTCTGAATACTTTCCGTACCACTGGATATATATATATATAAAATACCTTGCTACATGTACTGCATTAGGCTAACCGAGACTTGTCACTTGCACTTACATATTGTTGCTCTTTTGTTGAGTTTGATTGCTTCTATTGTCCTCATTTGTAAGTCACTTTGGATAAAAAAATCTGCTAAATGCGAAATGGTAAATGTAAAACGTTTTTAAACCCACCCACCCGCGTCAAAATAACCCATGTGTTCTGTCCAATATTTACCCAGCGCTGTTCGCAAATAACATCCTGTTTTTAACCCACATTTTTTAAGTGTATTAAGTAATACTATGTTATTTTGACTATAATACCATTGTATTGAAATTGTACAATGCTAATTTACTGGTGCTCCCTTGTACAAAACTTACTTTACTTATTCGAAAAAATATTTTGGTACTTTTTGTCTGTAAGGTTATTCAATACGTCGTATATCTAAATTGTATCTAATATATAAATATCTATATAGGGATATATATATAGGCTGTATGTGTATTAATTTTTCCATATTTTTTTTGTGGTGTACATTTTGGGTAATCTCCCATATATTGGTTTCATTTAAATATCGTGGTATTACCTTCTCATACTGATACGGTACTATGGTAACATCTTCTACATTGGATGGTTATTTCTTCCCTATAAAGTTCATTTTCCCTATTTACTCATTTTTGAGACATTTGTAGCCCAATGAAACAGAATACTAAGAGCTCAGAATATTTGACTGAGGAAGTTCATTACTCAAAGCAACTTAACCACTTCATCCCAAACTCTGAAGAACTAATTTAATATCAACACATTGTGAAGCGTGAGATGCCCTTGAATGGTAAAAGGAAGATGGATGGACTTCGTCTGATTTAATTTCTAAATCCTTTAGGGTCCTTCAGGCCAGCGTTTCTCAAGTGGAGATAAAATAGGTTGCACGTCTGAAAGAAAGAAAGTGCATCACAATTAACATTTATGTCTTTCGAAGTTTAAATACACTAAATAAAACATTCACTAACTGTTTGTTTTTAAGTTGGTCCAAAGGGTTTTTTTTTTTTTCAGCACAGGTGGCCAAAAAAAATACTCATCTGTGATCTGTCACTTGGTACAAACAAGTCAAATCTGATGCTAACATGGACAGGGTGACATTCCCTCAACCTCAAAAAACACAGACAAAACTACACAAAGTAAATACAACCCAGACTGCATTAAAACTTAAGACAAAAACCAACAAAACAATAACAGGAATGGAAATGAGAGAAAGACGTCTCCCAGAAACCTCAGACTTTGTGTTCATGTCCCTCCCCCTCTTTTAATCGCTCCTGTCGCCTCTGGTGTTTCCCAGGCTGCAGATAGTGGGCCACTGGCCAACCATTCATATCTCCATGATCATAGTAATACCCTTATATAGTGTGTGATACAAACATATTAACGCTGCGAAAGCATCTCAGTCGAAAAGCTATCAGAGAAAGCTCAATGTTGGTGCTGGGACAGTAGAAGAAGGTGCTGGGGACGCTGATGGTGCCTGTGACAGATGGTGTAGTTCAGGAATGCTGGTAAACAGCCCTTTCACCGGCTCCTTTCCCACAGTAACACAAACTAAGGAGGTGAGAAAGCCAATTTATTGGGACCAAACTAAGTGTCCCCATTCTAGCTAAGGAAACTGGTTCATATAAACCACACTCACTCCGGCCCAAATGGTTCTCACACCTCTAAAGCATTGTGCTGAGATTTGGCACATTTTAGCAAAACAGTGACACTGAAGAACAAATACAGCTGAAGACAGGCCCAACAGTGTATCGCAGACAAAACTTGCTGAGCTTTTTTCCCCATTTCAGTACTAATTTTAAGAACTAATTTTCTGTTGAATAGTAAAAGTGAATGGAACATTTTTTTTAATATTAAAATACTTTAAATCGTTGTTAGTTTGAAGATCCCAACAGCAAAAGTACCCAACCAATGGTGTGCCTTTGTGCACTTTTTGACTGACCAATGGCAGATGAGTGAAATGTTTGGAAAACATTTTTGAAAAATGTCATTATGTGGTGCTACTAGTGCCACTTAAATTACCAACACAATCTCATGAGTTTTACAAGTTGCTGATACATTTGTACAATTTGATTAGTAGTTAAATGTACGATTTTTTAAGAAAACAACTAAGCATGAAGGTTCATCCCTAAACCTACTGGAGCTTAAGCAGATTGTGTTGAAAATTCAACAATTCGCCAAAATTCGCCGTAACTTTAAAATAGCTACGAATTGCCATAAGAGTATGTTGGAAATTACACACTTAAAACATGGGAAAAAAGAGTAAAACGGAGCTAACAGTACATATCTATTCATCGTAGGTTCATTGGAAAATTTGTCTCCTTACATTTTTTGCAAAATTTCAAAATGTTCCTATACATACAATTTACTGCAGTTTCCAACTGAAATGATCACAAGTTGCTGTAAAACAACTTTTATTCTTTTACACAATTATTTTTATTACATTAATAGTTTCGTGGTTTCTTGCACAATATTATGTTATGACATCAAAACACTTTTACCATAGTGCATGATTAGTAAACTAATAAATTTTAATATTTGCATCACATAATCAGCTCCATATGTATGGCTTTTCTGACAGTAAACTTACTCAGTAGCTCACCTGGTACAGTGATTTTGAAGCACATGGGTATGTTTCCCATGAAACACGAGTCACAATAAAAGAGTTCAAAGGTTTATGTTAGGGTTTAGTGTAGGTGGTATGTTATTTTTCAACATGATAGTCCATGTACTTGTTAGTTATTGCCACTCACCGAACATTTCATTTCTAAACTGCCAGATGTTGCCAGATTCACATCCATGTGTTTCAGATAAAACTGAACACACTTTTAATGACATTCACTTTGAAAGTGTCACAAAATTTGCAAGAAGCAACGTAATATCAGTTTGCAGAAATGTCGCCAGGTTTTTTCCAGTGAGCCTTGGTTGAGTTTATTGGTTGCTGAAAGCATTGACAAAAACTGAGCAAATTAGCTGAAGTATTTTGCAAACAAACATGCATGAAGTTGAGTACGAACTTTGTGGCAGAATTGTAAAGGTGTCGTTTCTGTGTGACCTCACTCTTGCTTTCCAGTATTGCTATTCTTGAAGCAGGAAGCACGACACTTTGTCCTGTCACTGGCTAATCTACCTTAAGACGCACCTCGTGCAACACCCTTCTATAGAAGAGCGCTATCAGTTATTTGCATTATCATTGGGTCTTCTTCCAGAAAGTGAGAATGTGGACATATTCTGGAAGATAATGGCAGACATTATTGTGAAGGTGCCATGAGGACAGTTACCCTAATCACGTAAAAAGTTGAAGAGAAAACAGCAGAGATGTTCAATAATGTTTTCCTATAGAAGAGAATGACAGTGTATGATAACTGAAGCAGTCCTGTGACAGTAGCAACACTAAACAAAGCACAGGTGTCAAACTGATTGTTGTCCTGTCAAAAAGTGTGTTTGTGTGTGTGTGGTGTTTTGTTTTGTGTGTGTGTGGTACCCGTTTTTGTTACAAATGGAGTCAACATTTGTATAATTACAAAGGTATGACATAGGTATTACAAGGATAAGGTGACTTTTCAGGACATTACCCCATGTCCCCACTTTTCAAAACGCTTATAAATCACACAGAATGGAGTGTATTAAAAATCTGAAATAGCACAAAGTTTTCTGTACGTGGTAGGTTTAGGTGTAGGTTTGGTGTAGGGCAATAGAATATACATTTTGTACAGTATAAAAACCATTACACCTATGTGGAGTCCCCACTTTTTTCACAAAAAGCAAACCTGTTTGTGTGTGGTGTGGTGTGGTGTGTGTGTGTGTTTGTGTGTTTTTTGTGTGTGTGTGTGTTTTTTAAATTCTGCACACATCAACATGCAGAGCTAATAAAATATCTGCATCTGATGTGTGTTCATGCATAGAAAATAATAGATGCCATTCAGAGTCATGACTGATAGGACTTTTCTTGTGTTGTTTTTGGGGAAAGTCAGCAGAGATTTGCCTAAAGGGTTTAAATTTAAAATATGTTGAATGGAGAAAAGCTGGAAAGCAAAAGCAAAATAAAAATGTTAATAATGCATGCGTGGGCTTGAAGATGTGTAGAACTATGTGAATGGCAGGCGGTTAAATTCTCATGATTTGTGGTTTCCTCCACAAAATTAACCTTTCTAAAGGCAATCTGATTGTGTGCACTAAAGGCACAGTATTTCTTGAAACACAGTGGGGATTATTGTACTGGCTGACCAGCGTTGCTCCCGTGGGAATGCTGGTGATAAGATCATGTAGTTAGTATGTGACATTTATATTCAACATGATTTTCTGGCAATAAGTACCAGTGTTTCTGGCCCAAACAAGAATAATCTGAATAGTACATGCACATGATGCAAGTAGAGGTGCATCTCAATAAAATAGAATGTCGTGGAAAAGTTCCTTTATTTCAGTAATTCAACTCAAATTGGGGAACCTCGGGTATTAAATCAAGTCATGCACAAGACTGAAGTAGTTTACGTCTTGGTTCTTTTAATTTATTGATGATTTTTGGCTCACGTTAACAAAACCCAACCAATTCAACTACTCAAAACTCAACAACATTAGAATTATGGTTACGATGCCATTAGCTAATCAACTCAAAACACCTGCAAGGTTTCCTGAGCCTTCAAAATGGTCTCAGTTTGTTTCACTAGGCTTCACAATCATGGGGAAGACTGCTGATCTGACAGTTTCCAGAAGGCAATCATTGACAACCCTTCACAAGGGGGTAAGCCACAAACATTCATTGCCAAAGAAGCTGGCTGTTCACAGAGTGCTGTATCCAAGCATGTTAACAGAAAGTTGAGTGGAAGGAAAAAGTGTGGAAGAAAAAGATGCACAACCAACCGAGAGAACCGCAGTTTTATGAGGATTGTCAAGCAAAATCGAATTCAAGAATTTGAGTGAACTTCACAAAGAATGGACTGAAAAAGCCACCACACACAGACGTGTCAAGGAATTTGGCTACAGTTGTCCTGTACGCCTCTTGTTTAGCCACTCCTGAACCACAGAAAACGTCAGAGGCTTCTTACCTGGGCTGAGGAGAAGAAGAACTTGACTGTTGCCGAGTGGTCCAAAGTCCTTTTTTCAGATGAGAGCAATTTTTGTATTTCATTTGGAAACCAAGGTCCTATAGTCTGGGGGAAGGGTGGAGAAAGCTCATAGCCCAAGTTGCTTGCAGTGTTAAGTTTCCATAGTCTGTGATGATTTGGGGTGCAATGTTATCTGTTGGTGTTGGTCCATTGTGTTTTTTGAGAAACAACGTCACTGCACCCGTTTACCAAGAAAATTTTGGAGCACTTTGTGCTTCCTTCTGTCCTCTGCGACCAATCAGTTTTTGAAGATGCTAATTTCATTTTCCAGCAGGATTTGGCACCTGCCCACACTGATAAAAGCACCAAAAGTTGGTTAAATGTTCATGGTGTTGGTGTGCTTGACTGGCCGCAAACTCACCAGACCTGAACCTCATAGATAATCTATGGGGTATTGTCAAGAGGAAAATGAGAACCAAGAGACCAAAAAATGCAAATGAGCTGAAGGCACCTGTCAAAGAAACCTGGGCTTCCATACCACCTCAGCAGTGCCACAAACTTGTCACCTCCATGCCACGCCGAATTGAGGGAGTAATTAAAGCAAAAGGAGCCCCCTACCAAGTATTGAGTACATGTAGTTAAATGAACAGACTTGTTCCAGAGGGCCAACAATTCACTAAAAAAAAATGTTTTATTGGTCTTATGAAGTATTCTAATTTGTGAGAGTAGTGAAGTGGTGGTTTTTTTGTTAAATGTGAGCCAAAATCATCACAAGCAGTACACGTTTTCAACGTTGATAATAATAAGAAATGTTTTTTTAGCACCAAATCAGCATATTAAAATGAAGGACTGATGGTAGTGTAGACTGAAAATATTTAAGACAGATTTAATATTTTATTAAACATACAAATCAGATAATATAATTTATTTTTATATTAAAAATAATGTTTCTTTTGCCAACAATAAAATGGGTCTCAATTAGTATTACACCGAACAGATACATTTACTTTAAAAACAGCTAAAAACCAAATGAGTCAAAAACTTAGACTCTCTGAACTGGAACTCTTTGAAATCATCACTAAAATAAATATTTGCAGCTTTAGTTTTCTCAGCTGTAAGGGCAGGGATTTGTGTAGCTTTTTTTCAATCATGTCAGCCCTTGGTCGTCTTCTTGTGGACAAAGAAAGAAAGAAACGGATAGAATGACAAGTATCTATCTATCTTTACTCCATCATTAGTTTGCTTTCATCAGTTCTGGGGGTTTTTTTTCTTGTGCGCTCATTCTCTAAGCTGAATAGTCAATCGAAGTTCTCTTTCTCGCCAACGAGCTCCGCCACCGATTCAACATGCAGAATCGGGCAAAAAACAGGTGACACCATCCAACACGATCCAACGATGTGGAGCACACCGAAAAAACTAAAGCCGACCAATGCTTAAAAACCACCTGATGTTGCCCGATGGCTTGGTGTGTCCCGGGATTAAGGGGCCATTCACACAGAATGAATTTTTCTATTCCACTGCTCTACTTTTCCATTGTTTTTCTATGTAAACATGCACTTGCTGGATGTGTTTGACAATTGCAATCACATCTTTTGCAGCATCTCACTTGTGACACGTCATTCAAAAAACACGGCACTCAAGTTAATAAAAAGTTCAGCTTAGGTATCTAGACTGTGCATTTTTCCCCATTCCACTGCCCGCATCTTGTGTTTTTCAAAACTGCTATCTGCTATATTCCATGCTATTGGCCTTCTGAAAATGCAGTCTTGTGGTTTAATTCATACCTGCATAATAGAAAACTAAGTGTAGTCCTATAGGAATAAATCTGATCTTTAAGAAAGAGGTGTGCCCCAGGGTTCAACATTGGGGCCACTTCTCTTTAATATTTATGTAAATAACTTACCATCAATTTTTAATGACTGTTGTAATTAACTTTATGCTGATAACACTGTCATGTACACATAAATCTGATCTTCTTCAAATACAAGTTTCTCTTTAGTCTGTGTTTGGCTATAAATTGGTGCTTAATAGTGCTCAAAATCCTATATATTATGATTTTTAGTACTACACAGAAACTCAAGTTAAAATAAATTCTGCTTAGGTCTCTAGACCTTGCATTTTTTCCCCCATTCCACTGCCCACATCTTGTGTTTTTCAAAACAGGCTGTGAATGCAATGCAATGTGACTAAAATATCAGTAAAAAAAAAGAGAGTTTTCTCACGCTTCACCACAGCTGAGCTACTGTCACGAATGAAAAATGTAGTTAATTCGCTACTCTCAGCTAGTTACTTCCAAAGATTGATAACGACTAGTTGAAATCAGTTATTTTGGCTAATTATACACTTAGCGCCAGCATTCAGTCTAATGGTCTGAAGTTCCTCCCTTGCATCTGTTCCAACAATGGCCAAAGCCTGACTTTGTGTCTACAGCAGCAGCTTAGGTGCTCCGGCTCTGACAGCTCGGATGAAGCTGATTCGAGTTTTCTCAGAATCATTAGCATTCTACCAATCAACTGAGGAGATGCTCCCACACCCCCACACCCCCAGAATCCACAGACACACTGCCATATTGTGCGAAGGAGATCCATCATCATGTGGTAACGGGAATCCCTTAAAATACGCCTCGTTCCCGTTCGCTCACAGACAGTATTGCATGGGAGGTGGGGGTGCTAGGGTCATACTGTCCTGGGAAAGTTAAGTTCTCCATTTAAATCAACAAACGATGTGGCCTTCTGCCGAGTATATGAATGTGCCTGGTGGCAGATGGCAGTGTTTCATACCCATAGACTCCAGCAAACCCTAATCCCCGGGGGATCGCACATTCCCGGGTCATCAGTTGTTCACATCAAGAAGAAAAAAGGGGAGAGCACAAGACAGAGAGAGAGGGGAACGCTTGTTCTCCCCCTCCCAGAGCAAACAAATACATCTCAGGCCACTTCAGTAGAGACGTAAGCCTGATTAGGTGTCGATCATCTCATTAGTCTGGGGATATTGGAAAGCCTCATGAATAATGATGCTGGCTAATTAAAAAAAGCAGACAGTGTGTGTTAGCAGGACCTCCATGGTTTATCGAGATGAACAAGGCTCAGTTGGATCTCCAACTCATTTAGTGGCCCGACTGTCATTTGTTTCTAAGATCCTGCTGATTTTCTTCATTGTTTGTTTAGGTGGGTGAGTGCCGCACCAGTCCCACGCTCCAGCCATGTGCGTGTGTTTGTACATATCAGCTGCTGTGGGTCAAACAAAGAGGCTCATGTGACTCAGCAGTTGAGGGAATAATGTTCCTCCCCCTCAGGCTCTATTGCTGAGAGACTTTCTCACACCTCTCCATCTGGACGGGCTTCTTTCGAAACGTCAATCACAGCAGGGACTCCCATTTTTCAGCCAGCTTTGGGGGATGACCCTCTCTGGGAGATTTGGTGAAAAGTCAGTGAGAATGTTGATTTCAGCTCGGGATTTTTGGGAGATGCTCACGCAGAAGTCGGCTTAATCTCGCCTGGAGGTGCAGAAGGTCCATAAAAGTAATTTGATTAAAGGTGCTCTCAATCTTTAGAATTGACGTTCTATTATCTTTTTTTAAAAAAAAAAAAAAAAATGTATAAATTAAAAAAAAAATCTTTCCATGCATTCAAGCTAAGTCAAAATCATATGAAAAAGTGCTATAATTTAAAGACTAAACTATTCATTTAATTTAAAAATCTATTAAATGTGACAGGTGATCTGACTAAAGTTTTTGTCTACAAGTAGTTGTTCTGCAATTTTACAAGCATCAACAAACAGTAATGAGTAGAGAGGCCCTCTAGTGGTTTTATGAAATGTCACTGAAATATGTGTGATGTTTTGTGTTTGAGCGCCCTCTGTCAATAAAATCAGGATGTGACACTTATGTTTGGGCCTCACTCTTGTGACCATCGAATGGATGAACGTTTTTTTTCTGATATACAAGTCACATTATCCATTTAGCACGCTTTTATCCAAAGAGACTTACAAATGAGGACAATATAAGCAATCAAAACCAACAAAAGAGCAACAAAATGCAAGTGCTATGACAAGTTAGCCCAACGCAGTACACGTAGCAAGGTGTGTGTATACAGTGGTGTGAAAAAGTTTTGGCCCCAACGTCCTGTTTTTTTTATGTTTTGCATATTTGTCACACTTAAAAGATTCAGATCATCAACCAATTTTAATATTACGCAAAGATAAAAATGCAGTTTTTAAATGATAATTTCATTTATTAAGGGAAAAAGTTGTCCAAACCTACCTGGCCCTACGTGAAAAATAATTTGCCCCTCCTCTTAAATCATGGAAGAACTGTGATTAACCACATTATTTTAGAAAGCTGAGTTTAATTTCACTAGCCACACGCAGGCCTGGTTACTGCCAGACCTGTTGAATCAAGGAATCACTTAAATAGAAGCTGTCTGACCAAGTGAAGCATGCTTAAAGAGCAACACATCATGCCGTGATCTAATGAAATTCAAGAACAGATGAGAATCAAAATAGTTGAGATGTATCAGTCTGGAAAGGGTTATACAGCTATTTTTAAGGCTTTGGGACTCCAGCGAACCATTGTCAGAGCCATTATCCACAAATTGAGGAAACTTGGAACAATGGTGAACCTTCCCAGGAGTTGACGGCCAACCAAAATTACTCCAAGAGCAAAACAACTACTCATCCGAGAGGTCATAAAAGAACCCAGAACAAAATCTAAAGAACTGCAGGCCTCACTTGAATCAATTAAAGTCAGTTTTCATGATTCAACAATAAGAAAGAGAATAGGCAAAAACGGCATCCATGGGAGAGTACCAAGGCAAAAGCCACTGCTGACCAAAAACAACACAAAGGCTCGTCTCTCTTTTGCCAAAAAAATATCTCGATTATCCCCAAGACTTTTCGGCAAATATTCTGTGGACTGATGAGACAAACGTTGAACTTTTTGGAAGGTGTGTGTCCCATTAAGTCTGGCGTAAAAGTAACACTGCTTTTCAGAAAAAGAACATCATTCCAACAGTAAAATATGGTGGTGGTAGGGTGATGGTCTGGGGCTGCTTTTGGACCTGGACGACTTGCCATAATTGAAGGAAACATGAATTCTGCTCTCTATCAGAAAACCCTGAAGGAGAATGTCCAGCCATAAGTTTGTGACCTCAAGCTCAAGCGCACTTTGATTATGCAGCAGGACAATGATCCCAAACACACCAGCAAGTCCACTTCTTAATGGCTCAAGAAAAACTAAATTAAGTTTAGGTTTTGGAGTGGCCAAATCAAAGTCAAACCGTAGCAAAACGGTGCACACCGGTTTGAGCTTGAACTTGCCCCTGTTGATTCTTGAGTTTGGTTCTTTTTTTTCTATTGCATCAACTTTACAACCAAACAAGGTACAAAATCACATTCCTGAATGTAACACCTCTATTCAGCGTTGGTTGATCATAACCAAAAACAGACAAAAAAAAAATAAAATAAATAAAATCGTCAAAACTTAACCAGAATGAAAAGTACAAAGAAAATAAATAGGCTACATAAGATGCTTCAAAAATAAAATGCAACAAAATGGGCTTTTAAATTAAATGATACAAATCCAAGAGAGAAGTCAACTTAAGGGCTTTCTTGTTCTTAACACATTTTAAAGGTTTGTATAAGAGTTTTTCCTCATTATACCATTGAATAAAGTTGGGTTTAGATTTAAACCATCGACACTTGTGAATAAAAAAACTTCCCAAAACATAACAGGAAATTAATAACAAATTCAAAATCTTTGTTTCCAAGAAAAATACCAAACCTGACTACTCCGTATCACACAAAAAGAAAAGACGATCTAACGTTTCAATACACGTTATACACAAATATATATATATATATATATGGACACCAGTGAGAACTTGAGGAGTTATACTGCATTCAGTTGGGCACCTTTAAAAAGTGCCTCAGTTTGCTTACTGCTTACTTTTTAAAAAAAATAAATTTTGATGAAATAGAGTCTAAATAGTGGACAATAAAGACATTAAAGTAATCAAATCAAGTCATTTTACACTGATTTTTCCAATCGGTCAACATATCCTCACTAAATGAAATGACAGCGTGTAAATATAAATGAATCTTTTTAGCTAGCGCGATTCAAAAGATTCGACTCAAAATCCCGCCCCGAATTTCCACGAGTCATGCGCACGCGCGATCTGATCGGATCATTACTGACTCGGTTCTCTGAATCTCGTTCCACCAAATGAACGAGTCCTCACTCAAGTCATTTCGCTCATTGCCAGAGGCGTTCGGTCTTTTGTCACGTGACGCCCTTATGGGCTACGCAGGGGAATTGATTCTTGAGGAATTGAATTGATTAGTTCACCTCCACAAGCATTTCGTTCGTAAACGAAGAAAAATGAACGAATCACTCTCTGGGGATTCACTCAAAATGAACGAATCGTTCGCGATCGACTCATCGCTGCATGAGCAGACTTCCGCTTCCGGTGTGCCTAAAGTCCGCCCTCTGTGAAATGGGTTTGCTGGTGGACTGTAGATTATGTTGACTCACACGTGTTAAGGGCTTTTCCGTGTTTTAAAAGAGACTCAATTCGAATCAGCATTTATCCCCTCCGTGTTTAAAGTTCGCTCCGTGTCTGACAGACTCGCCGGGACGCGTCTTTCATCGGTGTTTGTTCGTTTGTTTCGAAACTGCAGCAGCGTTAGCAGCCCGTCGGCTAGCAGCAGCAGGCTAACACACCGGTCTGCGCTCATCTAAGGGCCACTGCACACTGAAATGTGAGAAGTACCTAGTTTGCACAGACGTTTCACCTGCCTTTGAAATCAGCAAACCGGATTTCTTTAGTATTAGGCGCTTTTCTTTCACGAAACGCATACACAATGGGGGCTTACTTGTCTCAACCCAACACGGAGAAGACCGCAAGCAACGGCGGGAATGAGAGCATGCTCTTCGGCTTCGCGGCCATGCAGGGCTGGCGAGTGTCTATGGAGGTAAAACACCGTTTCATTCACTCTCTGCCGCTGCTTTGTGGGTTGCTAATGACATCTGAACATAAACAGACGAGAGGATGGCCTTTAGCCGGTGTGATTAAAGCGTGTGGGATGGTTAACGCTTCCAGGGGCTCATGCAGTTGTGAGCGTGTTAGTTCTGTAGTGTGTGCTCTTGTGTTGTGTATGGCAGGAGTGATTTATTTTGGCGCCAGGGAGGTCAGAGTGACTCTAGCTCCTCTTCTGTTTCCTAGGACGCGCACAACTGCATCCCAGAGTTGGATGATGAGACTGCGATGTTCGCGGTCTATGATGGACATGGAGGTAAGCTGGTAACCTTTGTAGCCCACAACTAGGCATGGGCCGGTATGAGATTTTGACGGTATGATAACCGCAAGCAAAATTATCACAGCATTGTTACAGCTCTAAAATGATATTTTTAAAGGGGTCATATGATGGGTTTTTTTAAAGATCATTATTTTATGTATTTGGTGTATCAGAATATGTTGACATGCTTTAATGTTCAAAAAACACATTATTTTTCAAATACTGTACATTATTGTAGGTCCTCTATGCCCCTCCTTTGACAAGCGCAGTCTGCTCTGATTGGCCAGCTGACCCAGTGCATTGTGATTGGCCGAACACCACAAGCACGGGTCAGAAATGTTACGCCCCTTACCATAATCGCCAGCTTCATCTTTCAAAATAAACGTAAAGACAGTAATAATGACATTGTTTTACCATCAGTTCAAGAGCCCGAAAGGGAACAGAGTCGCGTGACAGACACAGTGATGAAGCTGGTATGTGTTTGCAGTACACAAGCCACGGTTAAGACAGCTGACTCCACTGTGATGCTCTCTCTCTCTCTCTCTCTCTCTCCTCTTCACACACCACCCACGAGTTTCCAAAACTCCGCATTTGAACAGTCAATAGCAAATACTTAAACTAATAACAAAACAGTAGCTTATTCAGAAGTGCCAGATTGTCATAGCTAAGTCAGAATTACCTCCTCTCCTATGTTCACGAAACAGTCGTCCATAAAATTCATTGCTGTTCTGTTGCAAGTAATCTTAAAGATTCCCACATGCATCTACTTTCGGAGGGCCAAATAAAGTGCTTTTGCTTTTGCTTTCGCCTAGAAACACAGCGTCTCCCTGACATGCTGCTTCAACACTAACTGCGGTTACTGAAACCACGCCTTCTTTCTTTGCATGAACATTTGGGTGGCATTATGCAAATATTTCCACATAGTGAGGTAGATATGTGGGGGTGTGTTAGAACGAGCCGTTTTAGGGGGGGTGTGGAAGAGTCTTAACTTTGATAAAGAATCTCTTTGTTTTGAGACTTTAGTCTTTGCAACTTCACAGATCTTCTTTATGAACCAAGAGCTTGTAACACTTCAAATAGAAAGGAAAACTTGAAATCGCATCAGATGACCCCTTTAAATGACTGGTAAAAAAAAAAGTTTTCCCTTGGCACAATATCTTTCATTTTTGCTCAACAACAGAATAATTCGGGCATGTTATAATTTTTGTTATTTTTGTTTTTTGATTTGTTTTCCTAAAAGAAAAAATAAAGACTGACCATCTTTATTGAGCCCTAAATCTTCTAATTGCAGTTAAGTTTGTTCTATATTCCATACAATCATTTATCATTCATATCAGTTGTTATGCATTTCATATACATACTTGATGAATAATAACCCCAATTTGAAACGAAACAGAAATGTTTCTGACTACGCTTTGTGCAATTATACACATGCTGAACAAGCAAACAGCGAATCCTGATAGACCAAGATTCACTCTCTGTCAGCAGAGCTGCGTCCGAAATCGCATATTTCTATACTATAGAATAGGCGAAACACGGTATGCGAGGCGAGTAGTATGTCCAAATTCATAGTATTCGAAAAACAGTAGGCGAGAAGTACCAGGATTACCTACTACTTCCGCCCGAATTCCGTAGCACACATACGATGGACACTTTACTATCCCACTGGGAGAGGAGGCGCCATATGCGAGAACGGCAGAAGGCGGCGACGCGGCTCTCTTCAGTGGTAAATTTGCTAGCTAAAATAATGATTGACTTACCTTTATTTGATAAATGATTTAACAAGCTGTCGACGAAGCGTGATCTGCGAGCAGCTGACGCGACGCCTCCTCTGACTGTTGTTCCAAGCAATGTTTAACAAAGCAATGAAAGCGGTAAGAAGTACGTGAAACATTGCTGAGTTCGCGCAGTAGTGAGGCCGTAAATTTTGGGCTGTGTGGAAGACGCATTGTCACTGCCACCATCAACATGGGCTGATGAGTACTTCCCGAATTCCATTCTACACTCGCATTCATACTAGAATAAAAACTACTTTTTTTAACGGTCGAGTAGTAGTTCAAATTCAAATGTAGTTACCTCCTAACAGTAGCGGTTTTTTTGCACACCCCCATGATGTGCTCTGGAACACCAATACGGCATTTCCTTGCTTCCGCTGTAAACCAAGCCACTGCTCTGAAACACTGCTTTATATGACTATACAGAGACGAATGAGAAAATCCACAAACTTTTTCTTAGACAGCCATTCCCCTCAGCCAACATATAAACCCACAAATCAATATTGAGGTTTTTCTTCCAATAGTTCGTGCATCATAAACGGTGAGTGATCTGCCTGCCACAGTATTTTCCTCTTTGCGTCTGTCTTCAGCATCTCTGGCCTGTGTTAACGGCGTTTACACACTTCATATTTTCTAGGGTGCCACCGATATGACAAATTTTGGCCGATGACCGATAATTCTTTATTTTTGAAAGCCGATAACCGATAGGTTGGCCGATAAATCTATATCCAAATTTTTTTATACTTTTTGAGAGCCTGATTACAACAAAGGTCTCATCATTAAAAGCAACATCCCAAACACTTCAACATAAGCAGCCTAGTTTTAACGGTGTACGTTTTAAAAATATTTTTTTAATTACCAAATTTAGTCATAAAAAGTCTTACAAATAAATAAAATAATGCATAAATAATGCAAACAAGTCACTGGACGTCATTACACGTGTAAAGAATCAAAATTAATGTGCCACAGATCAATAAAACGGAATAGCCTCTGCACTGACAATAATTAAATGATTTTAATTACTAAACCATATTGTTGATAAATAATAAGAGAAAAATACAAGTGGTGGTTGTTGTTATTAATAATGTATCGATGATTTTGAATAAGTAACAAATTAATACCACTGTTTTTTAAATAGCAGCCATTTGAGCTGCTCGTGCTGAAGCTGAAGAGCTGAAGAGCTGAATGAATACGGTAAACTGAAGCTTTTTGCTGGCAGCTTATTTAACTCAAGGAAATGCATCCTGCGATTAATATTAATACAACATAAACATAATATTACAACTTATATATGTACAAAATGATGCAGTTATTGCGTGCTATAGTCAGAATGTGTGATCCTGTTGTGGATGCGCTCTTCCCATATCAACGCGCTGAAACACAGCAACTAAACCCAAAGAATGCACAACGTTTTATTATAATAATGTTCTCATTAGAATATGTTATATACACAACATTCCCAATCATAGTTATTAATGTTGTGCACTGCTGTTTCAGCTGCGTGCGCGGAGCTAAAGACGATCACCGGTAAACTGAAGCGCTCTTTTAATTTAACCAAACGCATTCTATATGAGATAAGTCAGATATATATCAAATAAACACAATATTACAACGTGCAATTGCACAAAAGGCTGCAAACAAACAGCGCGCATCTGAAGTGTCTCTGAAGGAAATAAAGCATTATTTATCGGCTTTAAGATATCTGCCAAATTTTCTTATCAGGCCGATACCGATAACAGAAAAAAATAGCATTTATCGGCCGATACCGATATGGTGGCCGATATATCGTGCATCCTTAATATTTTCACATAAATTACATTTTGGAAAACGATTGCATTGCAGCGCAGTTTGTGCAAGTCCAGAACAGAGACGAGTTGCTTGCAATAAGACAAAAAACTGCCGATCGCGTAAGTTCCAGGGGAAGCTCCTTAAGTTCGGCCGTCCTACACCGTACACACATGACTGACCGCTCGCTCACACCAACAGGAGGAGGAGGGTCGTGTTACTCTCTACACTGCACTCAACCTGAGGGATTCCTACACTTTCAGTCTTTAAGGAGACATGAAAAACAGCGTGTACCACAGAAACGGTATAACGGAAAATATTAGCGGTTTTGAAACTGTGAAATTTTCAAATCGCGGTATACCTTGAAACCGGTAATCGGCCCATGCCTACCCACAATGTGTGCATAAGAGATTTTAAAGAGATAATACGCCCAAAAATTATATTTCTGTTTCTCACATTCAAACTGCTACTTTTTTACTTGGACAACAAATGTTTTTTTTTTGTTGTTGTTTTTTGTTTTTTCATTTTAGTAAAGCATATCAACCAACCAAATTAACCATACAAATAGTCCATATATTATAGTATTGTGATAGTTTACCCCCCCCCCAAAAAAAGGTTGTCGTCATTTCACATCTGTGTGACCTCCTTCTGTTGAACATAAAAGATATTTTGAGAAGTCTCACGTGTTTTCTTTGTCCATATGGTGAAAGTCAGTGGTCGCCAAAAGAGTTACCAGTATTCTTCAAAATATCGCCGTTTATGGTCCACAGATGAAAGTTATACAGGTTGGAACAACATGACTGTGAGCAAATGACCCTTTTAAATGGTTTACTTTTTTGGGTGAACTGTTCCTTTAAAGGTATAGTGCACCCAAAAATGAAGATTGTCATAATTTACTCAACCTCAAGTTGTTCCAAATCTGTGTCCGTTTCTTTGTTATACTGAACAAAAGAAAATATTTAGAAGAATATTGGTAACAAAACAGTCGACGATAGTCATCGT
Organism: Sinocyclocheilus anophthalmus; assembly: GCA_018155175.1. Taxonomy (NCBI): domain Eukaryota; kingdom Metazoa; phylum Chordata; class Actinopteri; order Cypriniformes; family Cyprinidae; genus Sinocyclocheilus; species Sinocyclocheilus anophthalmus. The sequence goes on from JADLZN010006973.1 coordinate 116,425, forward strand.
CTTCAATAGTATGGAAAAAATACTATGGAAGCCGATGGCTACCGTCAACTCTTTGGTTATCAACATTCTTCAAAATATCACCTTTTGGAGTGAACTATCCCTTTAAAGTCATTATTCACAAAAAATCTCCCCTTGTGCTGAGATGAACAGTCAGTAGGTAAAATCATTATTGGGTGAACTATTCCAGAATGAGGTGAAAATGGTGTGTAATATTCATGAATGAGTTATTCTGTTGATCATTTCATTTTGTGAGTCTTTTACTGTGTGTCTCCAGGTGAAGAGGTTGCTCTGTATTGCTCCAAGTACTTACCTGACGTCATTAAAGAGCAGAAGGCGTATAAGGATGGCAAACTGCAGAAGGTAACTCTTGCTGCACCTCTTATAGTTGTTTGTTGTGCTCGTCTGATTATGACCCATATCAGTTTGTGCCTGCTATAATCCTTTAATTGACACATGCCCCCGACTCTGTGGCATTTTGGTAGAGTTCACATGAGCCGAGCTTGTAAATACGATCATTCTGAGGTGATTCGAAGACAGCAGGATTTAGCAGAAAATCGCTCTGTTTTATTGTCATGATTGTCTATCATGTGACTTTCCGGAGTCTAATTAGATGATATCTTATTCCCAGGCTCTGGAAGATGCGTTCCTGGCTATAGATGCCCGAATCACCACAGAGGAAGTCATCAAGGAGCTCGTTCAGATCGCTGGACGTCCTCAGGAAGAAACGGAAAAAGTAGCAGATGAAGATGATGGTTAGTGTTGGGGTTTTATATACGGCATACTGATGTTTCTCTAACATTTGGACTCGAAGGCCCCCTACAATCCACAACAATATTCCAAGGCACTCTTCGCTTTCATTTAAATTGAGTGTCCTTGATTAAAATAATTACAAATAAAATAAAATTGTACAATTCCAGAAATTTGGGAGTGATTTAAATGAAGAAATGTCTTGATTTGTAGTTTTAGATTATTTTAAAGATTGTTTTGTCTTCTTTTAGACCGTTTTTAAGTAATTTTGAAGCCCCGTTGGAAGTTATAAGATGCTTTCTAAATGCTTTAGATCCTTTTATAGCATTTTATTGGTGTGTATTCAATGTCTTGTGCCTGAGAAATGTTTTCAAGATTATAATTTTCAAGAGTTTTAAAATAAATGTAACGTTAATATTGATAGGCCACCATTTATATTTGTCCTTTTTTAATGGTATATGGTGTTATTTCTTAATGAAACTTTACATAATGTTGCTTTGCGATGTGTTAATAGCAAGCAATTGTGACGTCATATAATGAGAGTTGCGGATAATGAGCCCTAGTTAATGTTTTGTCACCTGGGGCCAGTTGTTCAAAGGTGATCTGATCGGATTTTGGCCATCGGATTGGATCAGATCTTGAAAATGGGTTGTTCAAAAGAAAAAAAGGATTCTGAATTCTGATTAGATCACAAAATCCAATCTGGTTTTGATCTGGATTAAACCATCAGTTTGTGTTCAGAAAGTTTTAGTAAGATCGGGATTATTCTGATCCCAGCAGAAGGGTGGATTTCAGGAGCAAAAATGTAATATAACTAAAACTGTTCAAAAAAATACAAAATGTGTAACTTGTAATTTATCCCCAAACAGCTGCCAATATCAAATAAAATATTATATTTAATTGAAAGTTTTTTTTTTATTATTATTATCACTGATTGTAAACTACATTAGCACAATCATCAGAGATGGACCAGTCAGAAGTACTTATTTGTGTAAATGCAATGCAAAACACAAGCCAAAAGTAAGATATCCTGGATAGCAAAACATGGGATTTCCAAATCCAGATAATTCTGATCAAGATTAAATTTGAGCAACTAGGCCCTGGGTTGTAAAATGCATGCAGAATTGAACTGCTACAAATTAACGTTCACCTTTCTTGTCAGTTGATAATGAAGAAGCAGCTCTGCTGCATGAAGAGGCCACCATGACAATTGAGGAGCTGCTTAGCCGCTTCGGACAGAACCAAAACAAAAATGCCAAAAAGCCGTGTCCAGGTGCCTCTAAAGAGTCTGAGGAGGGAGAGAAATCTCGTGCTGAGAAGGGAATCAATGGTGAGACGGAAAGCGGGGCTTCTGAAGCCGACAGCAATGGGAAGGAGAAGGCAGCCTGTGCTGGAGATGCGGCCGGAGGCTCCAAGATGAGGGCCTGCAGACCGGCGGCTTTGTCCGGAGGTGGCCTCTGCTTCTGATGGATCCGCTGAGAAGTCTAGGTCGACTGGGGATGCCGGTCCTTCCTGCTCCTCGTCTGCAGCTCCTGCTCCAGGAAGTGCCAAGTCCAGGTTCTTTGAGGACTGTGAAGAGTCGGAGGAGGGAGAAGATGAAGAGGACGGTAGTGAGGAAGAGGTGAGGGGGTAAATCGAGCGTGTTTGAACAGTTCAGCACTAGGTTTGTGTAATTGCTTTCATTGCAGGTTCAATCTCAAATACAGTTGACCTGGTAACTGGAGAGTAAGTTTTGTTTATAATGGTCTGGTCAAGTTTATGTTTAGTGCTTTTCACAATACACATTTTAAAGCAGCTTTGCACAAAATCAATTGACTACCATCGCTTACTAGCCTACTACACATCCATTCAAGAAGCTGATATGGCAAAAAAAAAATAATACAACACTACCATTCAAAAGTTTGGGGTCAGTCATTGGTATTTTTATTTATTTATTTTTTAAACTAATACTTTTATTTAGCAAGTTTGCATTAAATTTATCAGAAGAGACGGTAAAACATTTACTGAAGTTACTGAAGAACAATGTTACAGAAGTTTATTTATTTTATTTTTTTCAAATCGCTAAATGTTATTTTAAATTTTCTTTTCATTGAAGAATCCTGGGGGAAAAATGCATCAAGGTACAAAAATGTTATCCATGCTGAAAACCATTTTTGCTGCTTAATGAGAAATGTTTCTTGAGCAGCAAATCGGCATATTAAAATGATTTTTTTAACGCCCATGTGACACTGGATTAACGATGCTGAAAATTCAGCTTTGCACCCCAGGAATAGAATTACATTTTAAAATATATTCAAATAGAAAAGTTATTTTAATAGGACTGCAGTGAGGAGGACGGTGAACACAGCAGTGAGAACGATGAAGAGGATGACACAGAAGAGGGAGGAGGAGGATAGTGATGAAGAGGAGGATATGTGCTTGCCGGGGATGGACGGAAAAGAGGAGGTTAGCATAAGTCGCATGGCCTCTTAAGATGTGGTTAATTGTGGAAAATGTAGTGTATATTTATGAAATGAAATACGTGACAATGTTTCTGACCTCATTCTATCCTGAACTCATGTTGTTCCTGTTCTTCTGAAACTAGTTCTTCTGAAACAAGTTTTCCCCCTGTGGAACACAAATGGATCATTTTAGGACAAATCATCCCCTCTGCTGTAGCAATCAGATTTTGCTTAATAGTAATTTTGAAAAATAAATAAAATAAGCATACTGTTTTAAGTGAGCAAATTCTTCCTCAAGCGAATGCTTTGAAAACTTAAAATAAGTTGTGTAAGGAGTGGGTCACATGACCATGTGCATAGTCTGTTTTATGTACTTTTGTTCTTCTCGGTTATTCAGCCAGGTTCAGACAGTGGCACCACAGCTGTAGTTGCTCTTATTCGTGGGAAGCAGCTCATCGTGGCCAACGCTGGAGACTCCAGATGTGTGGTGTCTGAAAAGGGAAAGGCGGTGGACATGTCCTATGACCACAAGCCAGAGGACGAGCTGGAGCTGACCAGAATAAAGAATGCTGGTGGGAAGGTGACGATGGACGGCCGTGTCAATGGAGGCCTGAACCTCTCCAGAGCGATTGGTAACACTGCTGCTTACTGGCTGATTTATCTTCGCAGTTGTTTGATTTTGCACATTTCCTTTTTCGATTAAGTACCGCAGAAAATGTTAGCACTGTGTTTTCTTGTAGGTGATCACTTTTATAAAGGAACAAGGTTCTTCCCCGAAAAAAAAAAAAAAAAAAAAAACAAAAAAACAGAGGACAGATGATCTCTGCTCTACCTGATGTCAAAGTGCTGACTCTCAATGAAGACCATGAGTTTATGGTTATTGCCTGTGATGGCATCTGGTAAGACTAATAACTCAATATAACTAACATGATTTTGTGTTATGTTTTGAATTTTCACAGTGTTTTTGCAAGTTGTAAATGTAGTATTCATAATATATTTGCTCGATTTTGCTAGTTATATACCCTGAAATTATTATAAGTGAATGATTCAAGATTATACTTGTTCATTTGGCTTTTTTTCCATTGCATTTAACTGAGTTCTTGGATCTACCTTATGCATGTAATTGGCTATAGTAGCAGTTTTAGATGAAATGATTGTTCCTCTAATTGGGGTAAAATCACCTTAAATCATTTCTGGACAAATTCAAATATATTATGATGAATAAAATGTCATTGAAAAGCCATTTGCAATTTTTAGTCTTATTTAATTAGGCTGTCAACTGTGATTTTGTGTATGTCCTCTCCATGAGAAATGCATTGTCAGTTTTTTTTTTAGTTTTTTGCAGTTTTCAGATAAGAACTGTAATGAGCTGATTAAATTGTCTGTGTGTTTACATTTGTCGTCGTGTTTTTAAAGGAACGTGATGAGCAGCCAAGAAGTGGTGGACTTTGTAAATGAGAGATTGAAAACTGAGGCTGGTAAAAACAGACCCCTGTCTGCCATTATTGAAGAGGTAAGTACTGGAAAGTGTTTTGGGAAGAGGAAAAAAAAAAGTCTGTTTGTGTGCTTAAGTGCTCATGATTTCAGTAATGCAGCTCTGTGGATCTGTGAGAAGTGCTCTTGATTTAAAATTCCCTTCTTGGCAAGATGTTAATGTTAAATATGCAAACAGAGTCAGGCTTCGTTTATGCGACAACGGTGTAGTCAAAAACGGAAACGTTTTTACCTTGCGCTTTTAAAAATGTTCACGTATACACGACAACGTTTTCAATATGATTCGCGTTTACACATAGCTGCGAAAACGGCCAAAAACGCTGTATTACGTATGCCAGGCCAGTAGTTGGCGCTGTCACCTTGTTAGTAAACAGTACCTGTAGGGAAGTGACGATTATGTTGTATACAAGCGGCAACCTCCCCCTCTCTCTCTCTCTCGTGAAGCCAACAAGGAAGTGACTTAAACTGTAATTCATCAACTGGCCGCTAGAGGCTTGCTCTAAACGGGAGTCAATCCCATAGACCCCCATGTTGAAGTGCCCAACTTTACAGCAGAAAAAAATTATGTTTACAGCCTGGTACAAAAAGTTGTTTTGGTCTATATAGCTAATTTTGCTCTTGATGACAACTGTGAGGGGGTGAATTTATTTTTTATTTATAACTCATCCGTTTAAATTATATAAGCCTTAAATTTCTGCATAATTGAGGGCGTGACCACTTGAGTGACAGGTGGATTGCCGCTGCTGTCACCGGCGTCGAGCTAGGTGGGTGTGGCTTCAGCAACCTGCTCCCACCTCTTTGCCCACCATGTTGTGTACGTTTGTCCGTGCTTACCTTTAAAATTGACACGTACTACGCACGCGCATGACGTCACCATTTTCAAAGATTCCCGTATTGGGTGTTAAAGTGCAATTTAAAACGGAAATGACAACGTGTCGTTTTTCAGAAACTTGCACTTTCAACCCCGTTTCCAAATTGCGTTTTATCCCCAACGCCGTGTCATGTACCGAACAGGCCACAACGCATAAGTTTCCCGTTTTTGCTGAAAACGTCGTGCAAACGGCCCCCCAGATATGTTTTAAGTGACTTCAAAACAGTGCATTTTGTTTCAGGATTAAGCTTTTTTTTTTATTTTAATTTTTTTATTATTACTTTATAAAATGTGATGCAGTGTTTAATTTAAAATATACAAGATTACAGCCATTACAGTTGTTTGTTTGTTTTTTTCTGCAGTTTTGAAATTACATAAAATTTCACTAGTATTGGAAACCACCACTGAAATATGTATTTATGCAGTTTTCTGAAATTAAACCTTTAAAAAAACAATTACGATTGGCATTAATAAATTATTATTTGTCACTAATAGTCTTGTAGTCATTAGAATCATGAATGGGAAAAAAAAATCGGTCAACGTTCAAGAATGTCTCTTTTTTTTTTTTTTTTTCCCTCTCTCCTCTCTCTCTTTACCCGTCTACTGCTGGACCACTGCTTAGCACCAGACACTTCAGGAGATGGTACAGGATGTGACAACATGACCTGTATAATTATCACCTTCTCCCAAACTACCTTGGAAAAAAACAAAAAAAAAGTCACCATAGGTGAGAGCACCAAGAAGCGAAAGCCAGAGGAGGAAAATGGCAACGACAGCAAAAAATCCAAAACTGAATAGAAGAGCCGTTCCTGAAGGTGCTGATTATTTTCAGGACACTTTCCCCTTTGAATTCAGACCACTGGGAAAATTTTAAGGATAGCTCTATAAGAAAGAGCATTTTAGTTTTAAACGATTCAAAGATGCACGCAACTAGAACTGTTAACCCAGACCATTTGTTCTTTGTTTTTTGTTCTGATTTGTTTAATATTCCCGTTGACGACGTCTGTAATTGATAACTGAATGAACGAAGCGCAGTATGGTAGCCGAGGTGATGACACGAGTCTGTGTCCTCCTGATGTATCCGTCTCATCCATCGTACCCTCGTTTATGTACATAGTGTTTTTCCAGTAACCATCAGCTTGATTTGAATGCTCTTTTTCTTTTCTTATTTTCAGTAGTGGATCATTGTGTCAGTATTTGTGACCTTTTTATTTTCTGACCCATATTGTATTATTATATACATTTTTTTTTTTTTTTTAAATATGTGTTGAAAATGCTCGTCTATTTTTTTTTTTTTTCCTGATGAAGCCATCGCCCACAATAATCCTGTCGAAATGCTCTCAGATGCTGAATTACACTGACATTCCTTTCTCCCTTGTTTCTTGTTAGTGATTCAGAACAATTTTATCATTGATCCTAATGTCTGTAATAAATCGGCTTCTTTCTTTTTGATCAGAAGGCTGACATTGGGATCAATGCCTTATTTGGTAATAATTCAGTAAACCGCAGTTATAGAGGAGAGAGGTCCGCACTGCAAAATAGTTTTCTCACTGTCCTCGGTCTTGAAGCGCCCATCTGATTCATTAAGGTTTATATACGACGTATTTTGGAATATATATTTTGGTACTTTTTCAGAACATCTTGGTGGGTTGTACAGGGAAGTCATTGCTCAGAACGACAACGTTTTCTGTACCAATAAACAAGTGGAGACAAGTACCACAATGCTATTTTTCTTGTGCGGAATTGGGTTTGTTCAAGCAGCAAGGAAATGCGTCTGTCCTACTGGTGTAGTTTTATGAACGGCAAAGATTGATCCAAGTTTTAGCTGTGAGCCGAGGTCTGTTCATAATGGGAGGTGAAGTTGACATTGTGTAATAGTTATGATATATGCTCCTTGTATTAAGATACTCTGAATGTTTCTACTTCTAAAACTCTCAAAAATAAACAATGACCAGTCACAGCACTTGGCACAAAACACGTATGCCTCTTTATATAAATGATATTGATATTTAAAAAAATATATAGGACGAATGGACTTATGATGTTGATGTATTTGTAAACTACAATACTCAGTACACATAAAATAATTCAGCAGTTACTCCGCACATATTAGGGTTCTTTGGAGATGCAATGTTCCAGCTAGTCTGCTTGATCAATTACCAAAGATTTATTTTTTTTTTTTTTTTTTTTTTTTTTGCTTATCAAAGTGATAAAATGTTGCAAAAAGTGAGTACACATTCCTGAAAGTTGTGAAATAAAACTAAATAAACATGTTCTGGTCCAAGGCCATTTTTGATCAACAGAGCATGTGAAAGAGGAGACTCCACAAAGTGCTGTCAGGAGTCTTCTGCAAGAGGAATGCCGAACCAAGTGTGAAAAAGTAACAGAAATTCAAAAATAATGAACTTGTAATAAGGTCCCTTGCTATAATCGGGCCTTTAAGCTTTCATTTCGTGACGAGTCTTTTTTTTCTCTCTCTGAGAATTGAGCTGAATACCAAGCAAGCATCTCCGAGCCTGCAAAAGCTATTAAAAAGAGCGAGTTTCATCTCCCAACAGTAAGATGCAACATGCGGAAGTGAAATGCATGGTTGTTGTCCACACTGGAACTACCTTAAGCACAAACTGGTTTAGCCTTTTCCAAAGCCCTTATTTAGAAAATATGGACCTCTGGACGTTCACAAGTCAACCATTTCGCAGGGCTCTACAGTTCGACCATTTCAGCCGCAAATACGTGCTACTGTGTGCGACTATGAAAAAAATATTTAGGAGCACCAGTGCGACTGACCAGATCATCATCGTACTTGTGATTGCGCTCAGGGGAGCTTCAAAGATTTCTACGTGTTTTTGCAGCGTTTAGTAATGTATCACATACCTATCTCATGAATCCTTTCAGAAGAAAAGTGTAGACGGTGTAAATAAAAGATTCATTGTGCAGTGTAGAGAGCTTCGTTGATTATAATTCGAGATTGCGATGAACTAAGATGAGTGACCGCTTTTAATGATTTTTAAGGGAGTTTGTAAATGTGATACTGATTTAAAACAACAGTTCAATAAACAAGAAGTTCATATTAAGTGACTTGCATTAGCTGTGTCTCATTTAGAAGGCTGCGCCCTCCGGAGGTCGCATCCTCTGGAGGTCAGCAGCCTCTGTATGTTTCATATCGCAGTGTCCTCAACCTAGAATTAAAACTAGCTGCCTTCGTAGGCCATGCGGAAAAGGAAACGGGAGGTATCACGTTGCAATGGCAACACATTTAGAGCATCGTTGCGCTCTCACACTACTTAAGGAAAATAATTTTAATTGCACTAATGCCACCTCTGAGCCTCGTTAAATGTCTGAAAATACACCTACAAGCCACTTTTGCGTTCTTCAGTGCCATCTCTGTAGCACAAATTTCTTTTTTTTCATTTGATTGGTAACTTATTCTTCTTCTACTTTCTATGTCGTCATCCAGGAGTTACACAAGAGAGATGTGATGATTTGTCGTGAACCTGTACACTGCGAAGGGTCAGGGCAATATACTTTAAGTTATGGAGGACACACGAAGTACTAGAACTTTATTTTTGCAACTCTTCGACAAACAATATTGGCTATTTTACAGATATTAATCACATATTTTCTGTGTTTTTATGAAACATGTTCAATACATTTCAATTTTGCCATCTTTCCATGAATTGCGATGTTTTTATCAGCTGTTTGGACTCTCATTCTGACGGCACCCATTCACTGCAGAGGATCCACTGGTGAGCAAGTGATGCAATGCTAACTTTCTCCAAATCGGTAAACTCGTCTACATCTTGAATGGATTATGAAACGTTCGTGGATCATGTTGATAGTTAAAGAGATTCTCTACACCGGAATAAAAATCCAACTGGATAAAAGGTGTCGCAAAAATGGCTCCGAAAAGTGAAGTATATTCTGAGAAAATCTCATGCAGCATTTATCTGTAGATAGACGTGTATATATAATGAAATCCCATTCATGCATTTTAAACCTGACTACACAGACAAAATGCATGATTTATTGAGTTACTTATACAACTCCATCTGAAACAAATAGACGCAGAGATTACATTATTATGGCAAATAATAATCACATGACATTCCCTTATATGCAAAATAGACTACATTGTTGATATAGATTAATTTAGTAATGCTTATATTGACATCTTGATAAGTCACACAGCTACAAATGAGGAATAACATTTTACCTGCATTCGTTTGTGAAGAAACATATATTTGTATATAAAACGTACAGTCTATCCTCCTGATGACTTACAGAAATGTGTGTCCAGACAAATGCTCTCAGCCTAGGCCTAATAGCAAGTAGCAAATCATCTGTGACGTAACTAAAGCCTCTTATACTTCAAAATGAATGAGCAACATTCTGTTTCAACAGGAAAAACATCAAAGCAGGAAAGAAGACCGAGTTAAACATAGCATCAGATCAGAAGTTCACCTTTGTCAGTCTTTCATGGTGCTTCAGTTTGATTTGAGGCAACAGTTCTTCTAATCTTTCAATCTGCAATAAGAGCAGACATGAGAGAGCAATGTTCACACTTTGTCATCGAGGTAGTTTGAAACTGAATTTGTTTTGCAGTTTCAGTATTAGAGACTGCGGACTGAACGTCTCACCCTTTTCACAATGCTCTGTAGTCTCGACTTCAGGGTTTTATTAATAACAGTCATGGGAATACTTCTGGGTCTTGGATTGACTATATTCATAAGGAAAATTATGGCATTTTTTGTTAATATAATAAAGCTAGAGGGGGGAAAAAAGCCCAGAAGTTGTCATACCATGCTGGTAGTGTTTGGCCACTTCAAGGACGTACGGCCTGGGTACAAAGAACACGAGCAAATGAACACATAAATAGCCAATCCTGAAAATATGACTAAGAAATGATAGCATAATAAACAGAGAGAAATGACCATGGACAGACATTAAAGGAACAGGTCATCCAAAAATAACCCGTACCCTCAGGCCTTCCATGAGGTAGACGAGTTTGTTTCTTCATTAGATCAGATTTGTATAAATGTAGCATTGCATCACTTGCTCAGCAATGGGTGCTCTGCAGTGAATGGGTGCCGTCAGAATGAGAGTCCAAACAGCTGATAAAAACATCACAATCATCCACAACTAATCCACACCAGTCCATCAGTTAACATCTTGTGAAAAGCTGTTTTTCTAAGAAACAAATACAGCATTAAAGGTGCTGTATGTAAGTTTTTGAGTCTACTAAAGTATAAAATACCATAATATGTTTGCAGATATTTAAGAAACATGCTAAGCTAACATACTTGTTTATCTGAAAAACAGTGCTACAGTCAGATATTCTCCTTTGAAAATGTGTGTTCCGGGCCGGAATGTCGGTCTCTGTTTTAGTTTGTGAAACCCGCCCACTGCCAGTTTACCCAATTGTATTTCGGCACCCTAGGTTGCAAGTTGGTGGAAAACACAGCGTATTTCATTTAATTCATCGTCAAGTGTGCTTGTTCCTGTTGGTGTCGTCAATCTGGCAACCTGCGTGTGCGTCAAGTCTGAGGAGGAGAGGCCGGGTGGAAAAAAAACCCTCTCCAATGTTTTTATTTCAATTATATATTAGTCCAAACATTTCATTTGGACTGTAATACCTAGTTCAACCACTCGGTGTCAATCCTACATACAGCACCTTTAAGGCATTTTAACTTTAAACTGTTGCTTCTGGCCAAAATACAAGTCCATAATCCATAATTAATGCTTCCTCCGGCTGAAAAAGTCATCTCGTCTGAATCAGGAGAGAAATATGCAAATATCAAGCATCGTTTACAAGCCAAAACAGTCCTGAACAAATATGCCGTGGATTTTGAAATTAGAGGACAACAGGAGATGGACTGTTCCACTGAAGGAAGAGTTATCATGGATTATGGACCTGAAGCAATTTGGCCAGAAGCAAATGTTAAAACATCTTGATGAAGTTTTTCACTTCACAAGACGTTAACTGATGGACTGGAGTCGTGTGGAATAGTTGTGGATGATTGTGATGTTTTTATCAGCTGTTTGGGCTGTCATTCTGACGGCACCCATTCACTGCAGTGGATCCATTGGTGAGCAAATTATGTAAATTTCTCAAAATCTTTTGATGAAGGAACAAACTAATCTACATCTTGAATGGCCTGAGGGTGAGTTAAGTTTCAGCAAATTTTCAATTTTGGGGTGAACAATTCATTTAACCAAGTCAGCCATTTATGTCAAATATACTGTATTTCAGCATGTGTGGTTAATGTGCAATATTTACAGCTACTGGCATTTGATGATTTGAGAATTGATTTAAATTGATTGATTAAATTCAGGTGTTTGATATAAGATGGTGACACACTATTTTAATATTTTTATAAAATAAATATGCTCTCATAAATGTAAAAAATTAAATAAATAAAAGTCCCTAAAATTAATTCTAGGGACCAAATATTGGCCCATAACAAAAGAAAGGAAATTTCTGATGCTGCAAATTCCTTTTGATTGTCATTGTTGTCTAAAGCTAAATGACTAAAGGTAAAGCTGACACTCGTACATGAACAGACTTTAGACCTTTGACACGAAGGAAGGACTTGCTTACATGTGCTTGCTGTTTGGTGGCATGCAGGAATTTAATGGAATTAGGCATCCTCGATTGTTTCCTATCTGCACATTGATTTCAAAATTATTTCATTTTTTACAAATATGGAGCAGATAGAATACCTTAAGTATTGTCTGAGAAGTGTCGAGCCTGAAAGAATGAGCTAGTATCTGTAAGGAGAGACAATACTCATTTAATACATAGCTTTATTAAATCTCAACATCTAGTCAAAAACGCACTTGTCTTATGCTGGTTACTTGGGCTCCACTTGGAATGTGAACCTCCCGGAGAGCTATGATCCTGTTATCTGCTAAATAATGGCGTATGTCAGCACTCGTAACACATCTTTTACATTTGCATGTGATTTGCATGTCAGCAAAAAAAAAAAGTGCAATTATTCAAAGCCATATTCAAAACTGCCTTGTGCTGTCTGCTGCTCTCTGGTTTCAGAACAGTGGCCAAAAGGCAAAGCTAATTACTTTTCAGTAATTTAGGATGTTTTTCCAACTGTAAAAACAAAGATGGTTACAAAAAGGCAGACGAAAGAGATTCTACAGCAAATCTGTCCACGTTGCCATGGCAACCCCAGGATGCTGACCGCTGTTTAACCAGCTGCATTTCAGACCGATTATTATCAAAACTAGGCCAACCATTGAGATCAAGCCTCTTGAGGGCAATCCAGACTGCAGCACCATAAACCATAAAATGATATAAAAGCGTATTTTTCATAATTAAAGTCAAAATTAAAATTAAAAATGTAAAACATTTTAATATTGATAATATAACGGGAGTCGTAGAACAACTAGAATAGAGTACATTTCTAAAATAAAGCACAGATTAACAGTACAAAAGTCAATAACAATAAAAAAGAATATATTTATAATCAGTGTTGGGGGGGTTACCTAATCAGATTACTAACTAGTAAAGTAACGCATTACTTTTTAATTTACCAGAGAATATCTGAGTTACTTTTTCAGAAAAGTAATGCCAGTTACTTTGCTTTCCCGTTTATTGACTGACAGCTCTCCTGTCCCCATATCGGGAGAAATCGGGAGTACAGAGGCGTTGTGTGCGCTGTGTGAACCTGATGTTACTGTAGTTCCAGACTAAATGTGAACATGTATTTACTCATTTCACCTGCACAAAAACATATTCAGTATTCATCAAAATGAATTAAAAATGCAAACTCAGAATATGACGGAAACCTGCAATAATTAAATATGTTATCAAATGTATCTAATCCCATTTTATTAACCGATGTCTTTGCTGCTGACCTTTGATGATCCAGTTCAACTGTACTAATAAGCACAAATTACTTTAGATAAACTAACAATTGTGCTTTTTTTTTTATTGCTGAAGAGTGTTTCTTCTTCTTTGTTTACTGTACAGACGTGAATTTACTTTGCTTCAGCCTGAGGTTTATTCATTACACTTTTTGGTGTGAAAGGGCTTTTACATTTGCTATAAATAGAACTTCTTATATTAAAAACAATCAAGCCCTGCTTATATTTAAAAAGTAACGCGAAAGTAACGCAAAATTAATGTAACGCATTACTTTCCATAAAAAGTAACTAAGTAATGTAATCAGTTACTTTTTTATGGCGTAACGTAATATTGTAATGCATTCCTTTTAAAAGTAACTGTCCCCAACACTGTGCAGAGTGCGATATCGTTTTTCCTTAAATTTTGTGTTACTTGTTTTTTATAGCACCACATTACGCGGTGTGAGCGATCTTATAGTCGGTTTGCTAAAAATGTTTGCGCAGGACTTTTAATTTGAAAAATGATCCGCGCGTCACCGTTCTCAACGTCTGTCCCGCTCCCGAATCGTCACTGGCTGTGGAGTAGAGACAGAGTCGATTCTTTTCCGCGCACCGGTTTCTTTTCGGACCGTTCGGCTCATTGAACGGTTCAACCCGCTGATCATCGGTTCTTGCGTCCCTTACGCATTTCCTTTTCTGACAGCTCGGAGCCATGTTGTATTAGTCCTCGGTGATACACACCCAGTACTTCGGCTGTGCGTCCTGCATCATCAACCCTGCCACTACATTTCGATTCAGTTGTAAACTGAGAACCGGCTCAAAAGAACGATTCGTTCAAGAACCGAACATCACTAGTACCGTGGAGGACGCGCTCGAGACTCAACTGCGCTGGATTTGGGATGTAACGTTAGTGAATAAACGCGTCGTTTGTTGGAGCAGCGTTTATTTAGCCTTATGTTTTACTGAACGTAGCTGTGAAAGAGAGAAAGTCGACACGACAGCAGCAGCAGCAGAATGAATGAGTCCGAGGGACTGCGGTTCAGGAGGTTGAACAGACCTCAGATAATTACAGATGAAGCCCATGAACCGCAGTACAAAACCACAAGGTAAGACCGCTTCGGGAAAACATTCATATCTGACCCTGGGCCTCAAAACCGACAAAGAAATAAGCTTTCCATTGATGTATGGTTTGTTAGGATAGGAACATATTCGGCTGAGATACAACTATTTGAAAATCTGGAATCTGAGGGTGCAAAAAAATCCAAATATTGAGAAAATCACCTTTAAAGTTGTCCAAATGAAGTTCTTAGCAATGCATATCACTAATCAAAAATTAAGTTTTGATACATTAACGTTACGAAATTTACAAAGTATCTTCATGGAACATGGAACTTAATGTCCTAATGATTTTTGGCATATAATTTTGACCCACACTTATGTATTGTTGGATATTGCTGCAAATATCCCCCAGCGACTTAAGACTGCTGTTGTGCTCCAGGGTCACATATATGCACTTTTAACTTAATTCAATTTAAACTGAGTAAAATGTGTCCCCTTCAAATGAATATACCTGCCTTGTATGCTGTTGTTTGTGTGTTTCAGCTCTTACAGTGGGAAGGTGTTTCGTGTGACATTACTGACATTAGTGGCTTTCCTGCTCTTCCCACTGCTGGTGGTCGTCTTCCTGGTGGAGTCCCCCATTCAGCCAGAGGTGTTCAGGTGAGCGGTCTGCTCTCATAATGATCTACACCTCCACCATGGACTGCCTTGAAATGGAAAGCACACAAGCCACACGGTATTTCAGATATTCAGGGTTTCCTTGGTCATGAAAAGACCTGGAAATTGAAGGTTATGAAATGTATCAGGCTTTGAAAAGTCATGAAAATATTTATGGGGAGTGTAAATGTTCCAGTTACACTTTGCTCTACTCGGATAGAAATTACTACATGATTAATTTGTGGAGTAAAGCATGTACAATAGGATATTACTCATGCAGCAATAAGCGTGAATGTGCATGTTATGATGCAAGAGGGGTTGCATGGAGGATACAGTTGGGACATTGTGTCGTACCGTGTTCCTCTCATACCGTGAGTTATAGTCACTGGTCCTGCTCAGTGTTTTATTGCTAAATGCCGGTTGTATGTCTTATTACAAGACACCAAAAATAACTTCCTGTAAAATTCGGTTGCCAAGCTGGAAATGTTGCAATCCAACATACAGAAAACGATTTTTAGACTAGAGGTAGTTGATATAAATGAAGTTAAACCTACTATGCTGGTTTGAAAAGATGGTGTTACTCTTGAAAATTAAAAAAGAATTGAATTGACATTACAAATAATTGTCTGTACCTCACACAAGACAAGAGGACTTTAGAAGACTTGGCATATGGTACATGAGTTTTTCTGCTAAAGAGCTTCTTTTGTGTTTCACAGAAGACCGAAAGGAATAATATGAGTGAGAGGAAGTGAAGACACAATTTTCATATTTGCATGCACCATTTCTTTAATGCTGATGGGAAACCTCTTTAATAATTCCTTTCCATCCGATCCAATTGATTTATTTTGGTTCTGATCTGCTGCCCGCAGTGTTCTTGACAAAATCCAGTGTAAATATTCATCTTAAGCCAAGTCCCGAGCTTTAGTTCTGACATGAATAGTTAATAATTGATGCCTCTGCAGTTGATATGTAGGGCATTTCATCTCCTGCAGGCTTCTCGCGTAAGAACACCCTTCAGTTCAGCACAAACATCTCCTCAACGTCTGAACATGAGTCTTGACGAATGTCTTTCTTTGGGTTTTTTTCCCCCCCTCTTGTTTAATAATTAGTCTCGGTGAACCACCTCTGATGACTGGCTGTTACGAGCCCAACCTAAAACTCAGACAGGCAGAGCGACTGTTCGAGGATGGGCTTATCGGCCCAGAATCCCTTGCTAACATTGGAGGTCAGTATTTACAATGCAATGCAGTCAAAGCGTGACCTTTCACCCAGTTTGTCCCAGCTGTTTGGCAGTGCGCACTGAGGAATAGGACAGGCCAAACTAGATGAAAGTTGAGTTGACTAGGACTGTGTGATTGATTAGGTATTTTTGTATTGCGTGCTTGCACACTCTGACAATATGAAGATCTTAAGATATAAACATATTAAAAACAGAAAGACTTGGAAGACAGAAAGAATGGTTAATTTAGAAAATGTCATAACTAACTAAATATAAATAATTAAAAATATTTATATATGGTATGCATTAATGACCGCATGTAATGTTTCTGAATCATTCTTGTTTTGCAGATGTTTTGTACACTGGGACGGCTGATGGAAAGATCGTTAAAATCGAGGGAAAGAGCATTCATCTGTTAGCAACACTTGGCAAGCCACCATGTGGTAAGAAAACCAGAAATACTGGATTATTTCCTTTGTAATGTGGGATTTCGACATGAGTGACCTTGGTGTTTGAAATGCTGAGGTCCATGGTTTTTGTTGCACAAGCCATGAATCTTTGTAACTCTTAGGAAACTGTAACATTAATGTTTGTAAAAGAAAACACGTAAATCTAACAAATTATGTTGTTGGAACTTTTTTTTTTTTTTTATTTTAGCTATTACTTTATTGGTGAGTATTTTACCATTCCAGATACTTGTTTTATATGTATTTATATTAGGATGCTCCGATTGATCGGCCGGAGATCGGTATCGGCCGATAATCATATTTCATGACTCGATCGGTATACTCAATACATTGGCCGAATCAGAAACAACGATCTCAACGCGTGACGACATACATGATGCGTGGGGACGTAAATGAGTTGGCGCCGCAGTCATGTCATCACCGGTGTGGAAATGCTATGACGTTTCGAGAAACAATTAGAGACAAAAACCGTTCGAGCTGATCTGCGCCTCACTGCACACGTCTGCGGCGCGTTATGGCTCCACGGCCACCGGAGCTGATCGCGGCCGCTCTAGTCAGTGCGGCTCTCCGCGCTGCTTGGTTAAAAATAGTCTTTTGTGAGTTGTCACAGTGTGGAGGACGGAACAAAACAGAGGTTTCCCCAGAAACAGCTGTACACAAAGCAGCTCTGAGCTCACAAACGCTGCTTTATCAGGCATATGACATGCAAGATTAAATGAAAATTACATCCATAATTTTCTGAAGACAGTCGGTTTCCTTCAGAAATAAAGTGATATAAAAACACCCGCACCGGGTTTAGATTTTTATTTTTTAAACGTGCAGTACGTGCTCATGTTTATTCAACCAAGCCTTTTGGGAAATCTGTAATTTTTGATATTGTGGTGAGCGCCACAAATAAATAAATGTATGGGAAACACATCCCATAGCACAACCACCTGAGCCCAACTTCAGTCTACTCATCACCTTTATCTTTAACTGCGTTTGTAGCTGGTGCCATAGCCAGACTGATAAACAAACACAGACTGGAAGTTAACTTCGGGCCAGGCGCGTGCGCCCATTGAAACCGTCTATATCCTCCTGACTACCAGCTATGGAGTTTTGTCCTCTATAGAGGACATTATGTTTTAGTGATATCTCTGAGACGTTACATGTCACAGTTTTAAATCCGGATGTCCTGTACAGAGCACATTCAGGGCTCTCCAGATACAAAGGATTTGAGATGTTTCACCATGGACCTCCCTCTGCCGGTCTTCAAAATGGCGCTGACAGTAATGAGTGATAAAATTGTACATCCTTTTGGAAATATGATAATATTTTGTAATTACAAATTAAATCTGTCTAATTTTCAAATTGTTTGTCATAAATCTACATCTCAGGAAAATAGTATGGGGTTTCAAATCAAAATATGACTTTCTGTTATGAAACAGGACGTTGATTTCATACATGTCCTCATATGAGGACACCAGGGCCCCGTTCTTCGATACGTAGCTAACTCAGTTAGCTGGATTTGATTGTTGCTGATTTGGCATGATTTTGGATTATTTGGTTCTTCGAAGCACATCCTGGACTTGCTGTCATAGCAACATGTCCGTAAGCTTAAACCTGCTCGGGAGCAGTTTATTTAATGTAAACAGGATTAGATAGCATCTTTTTAAGCAGAATTGATACTTAAAATATGTCCCAGCCACAGCTACTTTATTATAAGAGTATCCTACTGATCCAGGGACAACAATTTAAAATAATAATAATTTAAAGATAATATAATAATGTTATGTAGTCTTTAATACTATAGACACAGACAGTTTTACTCACTGAAATATTTATTAGTCATAAAATTATTACTTCATAATTGAATTCGAGTCTTACACACATGCTATACAGATAATATAGAGTCGTGCATTAATTTGAGTGATGACAGATATTATGGGAGTGGCTTGATGGAGCGCAGGAGATGCAGAGAACATGATCTTGACCCTTAAGAAATTAATGCTGTCACGTAACAAATCTGTTCAAATATAAAATTAAATGAATTGCTAATTACTACATTGAAATAAAAATGTAAAGCTTGTACAACTATTAGAAATTGTGAATATAAATAATTTGGGAATCCGTAAAAAAATGAAATAAAATAAAAAACACAGTCCACATTTAATTTATCTATTATAACATTTTTGTAGTTTTGTTCGCTTGGCTGTTTCCTTACAAAAGTCCAAAAATGTGTAAAGTTTTTCGTCAGGTGTCATTTTTAATAATATGACGTCATTAGGTTGCTGTCTTGCCACCAGCCAATCGCTGCACTGCTGATCGTGGTTTTGAGTATCGATACATAGCCCTTTTTAAACCAACCCATGAACGCGCAATTATCTCAGATAACTCAATCCAGCCATACTAATCATCAACAACAGGTGCGTTCGAAGAACCGAATTAGCCAGATCCTGAGTAGCGCGATGATATCATCTTGGATGTGACGTGACATAAGCGGGGGGCGTATGAAGAACGGGCCCCAGGACTTAAAGCATGTTTATTACACAATTTTGGGAGACACAACAAATGAATAAGGAAAGAAAATATATTTCAATATTCCTATAAAATATTATATATTATGAAAATCTTGCCAATTATTACTCCCATTATTGCACTTATTTGTTCATTCTATGTTGCCCCAAAAAAACACATTAATATGCAAATTAGATACATTGTATATAATGGAAAAACTTGTTTATGGCCATTTTATACACATTTTGCATAAAGAAAAATGGTTTTTAAAAATATTTTTCAAAACATATTTGAGAATCGTCTTTATATAAAGTTTGGTATAAAAAAAAAATTAAAATTGATTTCTGGTTAAAACAAAAATCCCACTCTTTTTGCCCTTTCATGTCTATTCGTGTCTTTTTATTTCTTAAAAAAACAAAATCCGATGTCGTCTACAGGAGGACATGGCAGAACATATGAATATAAATATAATTTTTCAAATTTTTTCTTATGCTCTAAACAATGCAATGACATGAAAAAATACTAAAATCACAAAACTAGTTTTTCCTGTAGTCAGGAGGATCTATAAAGCCTTGAAGCATCAGAATCGGCCTCAGTATCGGCTGGTTCACCATGACAGCAAATCGGTATCCGTATCGGCTGCAGAAATCCTGATCGGGCTCCCAATTTATATATGCTGGAAAAAAAAATATGACCACCATATGATTCTTAACTGGTTGTGTGTGTTGGGAATATTATAAAATAAAAAGGAATATTTAAACGTTAAAAATCTATATTTATTATTGCCATTGCGTATTTAAAATTTTATTTATTTAATTGTTATATTATTTATATATTGTGTAATATATGTTATAGTATTTATTCATATTTTGACTAATTTAATGTTTCCACTTCCATACAAGAGGCGCGCACACACACACACACAACACATATATATATAATATATATATATTATATAGTTTTGTTTAGTTTTTTGTTAGTTCATGGTGCATTACATTAATGCATCTAAAACGGACGTGCATTAATGTAATGTAGCATATTAAAGCCCTGCATAGAGATGTTTGAATGTTTTATGGAAGTGTAGAGTATAGTATTATGAAAATATGAAAGTGTATTTTTATGGCAGTAGGAGAGGCATCTGATACAGTGGATATGCTCGTTTCTTTAGCCTGGCTGTGTTGTAAACTGCTGACACAGTGAAAACAAACACAAAATGTGCTTAGAATTTTAATTGTTGACTAGCTCAAGCATTTTGTTCCATCAGACGCATAAAGTTATTTAACAACAGTAGATTTATATAATAATTGCCTTGTGTTGATTCGTTGTCACTAATTAAAATAATTCCAATATCAAATGCTAGTATCATTAGTGTTGGATATCCATCAAGTGGCTTGTTTCCTGATTCAAAGGCTCTCGAGAGCATGAACACACTTGTGGACGTCCTCTGGGAATCCGTGTGGGGCCCAACGGCACCTTGTTTGTAGCTGATGCCTATTTGGGACTGTTTGAGGTCAATCCTGTCACAGGTAAGGAAAGGGAATCCACATATTCTGCTTTAAAGTCACTACTCATTGCACAAATTCTGTCATTATTCATTCACCTGCATGTGTTTTTTTTTTCTTCTTTTTTTCCCAATGGAACACATTTGGAAGAATTGAGGCATCTTTACACCAGTCATCCATCAATAGTTCATAGTGTCCACATTTGTCTTTCTCCAAAAAAAAAAAAAATTCTCTGTCTCTTTTTGGCTTTTAGGTGAGGTAAAATCTCTGGTGAGTACAGGGAAGATGATAGGTGGTCGCCGTCTGGGCTTTGTCAATGATCTGGATGTAACTCAGGATGGGAAAAAGCTGTACTTCATTGACTCCAGCAGCAGATGGCAGCGCAGAGACTTCATGCACCTGATCATGGAAGCCACGGCAGATGGACGGTAACTGGGACATGAAAAATGCACTGGCACATCTGATTTTCACGGGTTTTTGCACTTTACAGCTTTATTATTTGGAACATTGTGCATTGTATGAATCACTGATTGTTTTCATAGGAAATGATGTTTTCGTACTGTGACTGATGCTGCTCATGTGGTTGTTTCAGTGTTCTTGAGTATGATATAGAGACTAAGGAAGTGACTGTGATGATGGAGAACCTGAGGTTTCCAAACGGCATCCAGCTCTTCCCTGATGAGGAGTCTGTTCTGGTGGCTGAAACCACAATGGCCAGAATAAGGAGGTGATGCTCACTGAACTGTTTACATTCGGTTACTTACATTTACATTTAGTCATTTTGCAGACGCTTTTATCCAAAGCGACTTACAATTGGGGAATACATAATGCGATTCTTCTTAAAGAGGCCAACAGACACAGGAAGTGCTCGTAATACCAAGTTTCAGGCATTTGTTCGAATAAGTACAAGCTAAGCGAAGGAATAAATTAATTTTTTTTATAATTTTACTCAAAACATAGGATGTTATTATCCCAGAACTATTAAATTGGTTAAAAATACAGTAAAAACTGAAATATTATCACAATTTAAAAGAAACGTTTTCTATTTAAGAAATTTCAAGAAACATTTTATTAGTATTATCAATGTTGAAAACAATTGAGCATCCAGTTGCAGCAATTGAAAACTGAGTTTGTAGTTTTGGGCCTGTGATAATTTAGTATTTTCTTGATAAAAGCAAGCTTTAAAAAAAATAGATTTTTTCCCCCTAATATTATAAATGTCTATACTGTCACTTTTGATCAATTTAATGTATCCTTGTAGAATTGAAAAAATTGTGGAATAAATTAATTTATTTTTCTTTTTGTTTTGTTTTTTATCAATCTTACTCCAAACTTTTGAATAGTAGTTTATCACGGTTTCCACAAAAATATTAATAAGCAGTACAACTGTTTTAAACATTTATATAATAATAATAATAATAAATGTGCATTGGGCAGCAAGTCAGCATATTAGACTGATTTCTGAAGGATCATGTGACACTGAAGACTGGCGTAATGATGCTGAAATTTCAGCTTTGTATCACAGGAATAAATTACGTTTTACAATTTATTCAAATAGAAAACAGTTATTTTAAATTGTAATAATACTTCTCAACATTTCTGATTTTACTGTATTTTTAATCAAATAAATGCAGCCTTGGGGAGCATAAGATACTTATGATACCACAAGCATCAAAAAATCCCCCCAAACTTTTGAACACTAGTGTATTTCCATCCCTCAAGGCAAGAGATGCTCAGGTTTGCTTTCTAATACAAGTCTGACGAATACATTGCTGTTCTGTGCATCAGTAAACTCTGATCATCCAGTGTAATTTGATACATTCTGTTCCTGCTTTTGGGCTGATTTGTTGTCAGTCCTCCCGTCACTTCTTTATCGCCTCTCACAGCTGACTTCTTGAATTAGGTAGTGCTCATTCACTGCTCTTGATGTCTGCTCGAGGCACAGGCCGCTCTCCTTACCTGGGTAAATGATGAGTGCATGCAGTTGCCAAGGCAACAGTCTCCATCATTAAGCTTCCTGTGTGGAGAGATGCATAGCATGTTTCTCTTACTAAAGCGAGTGTGGTCTCAGTGCCGCAGAAGCTCTAATATTAATGTACTGTAAGCCCGTGCTCATCTGGGATGGTCTGGTTGAATCAGGAGTTTTATGTTGACTCTGGCTCTTCTCATAGATGAACTGAGGGTTGCTGATGAATTGGAACCAAAATTGTTACGTTGCAAATAACTCCAATGTTGATTAGTCTCAAAAAAACAAACACAGACTGATTTATGGGTTTAGCTGAAATATTAGTTTATCACTGCTGCATATTGAATATTTGCTTTCTGTTGACAGAGTTCACGTGTCTGGTCTTAATAAAGGAGGTATGGATACATTTATAGACAACCTTCCGGGATTTCCTGACAACATTCGACGCAGTTCTTCAGGTGGATACTGGGTTGCCATGTCCGCTGTGCGACCCAACCCTGGCTTCTCCATGCTTGACTTCCTGTCTCAAAGACCCTGGTTAAAGAAGCTCATATTTAAGGTATAGTTATGAATGATTATTATTTGATTTATTTTCCAAATTTTTAAAAACATTGTAATAACTTTTCAAATGACAAATTCTATTTAAATCTATAAAATATTGATAGATTTTTATTTAAATATGTTACTATTTTTTTTATATAACAGTAAAATAACAAATAAATAGACATTTATACAGTAGATGTTTATTAAAATTGTTTAAAGTTGTAGTAAATGTAACGGCAAAATACAAATATCACTTTTCAAATTGACAAAAATGGATTTTGAAAATTGTTTAAATTTAGTTAAATGTAACCGTGAAATAAATCACATTTCAAAAAGACAAATAAATAGACGTTTATAGTTGTTTATTTAAATTGTTTAAAATGTAGTTAAATGTTTAGAACAGTAGAATAATAGATAACAGTAAAATAAAATGCATGCATTTTTAAATAGAGAGCTAAATCAAAATGTACAGCCATTTATTTAAATTGTTTAACATGTAGTTAAATGAACGGTAAAATATTTTAAAATAAAAAAAATTTAAAGAATAAATAAATAAATCACTTCAAATGAACAAATAAATAGACACATATAGCTGTTTATTTCAGCTATGTTTAAAATGCAGCACAATTAATCACTTTTCAAATAGACAAATAAATACAGTGCCGTGAAAAGGTTTTTGCCCTCTTCCTGTTTTTTTTTATTTTTTGCACATTTGTCACACTTAAAAGATTCAGATCATCAAACCAATTTAAATATTAAACAAAGATAACCCGAGTAAATACAAAATGCAGTTTTGAAATGATGATTTCATTTATTATAGGGGAAAAAGCTGTCCAAACATGCCTGGCACTACGGAAAAAGTAATTACACCCTAAATCTAGCGTTTGCGATATCTGGTAATGAGTCTTTCACATCGCTGTGGAGAATTTTGGCCCACTCTTCTTTGCAGAACTACGTTAGTTCAGCCACACTGGAGGGTTTTCGAGCATGAATGGACTGTTTAAAGTCATGCCACAGCATCTCACTCAGATTTAAGTCTGGACTTTGACTTGGCCACTCCAAAACCTTAATTTAGTTTTTCTTGAGCCATTCAGAGGTGGACTTGCTGGTGTGTTTGGGATCATTGTCCTGCTGCAGAACCCAAGTGCGCTTGAGCTTGAGGTCACAAACTGACGGCCGGACATTCTCCTTCAGGATATTCTGATAGAGAGCAGAATTCATGTTTCCTTCAATTATGGCAAGTCGTCCAGGTCCTGAAGCGGCAAAACAGCCCCAGACCATCACACTACCACCACAGTGTTTGACTGTTGGTATGATGTTCTTTTTATGACAATGCTGTGTTGGTTTTACGCCAGATGTAATGGGACACACACTTCCAAAAAGTTCAACTTTTGTCTCATCAGTCCACAGAATATTTGCCCAAATTCTTGGGGATAATTAAGATATTTTTTTGGCAAATGTGAGACTTTGTGTTGTTTTTGGTCAGCAATGGCTTTTGCCTTGAAACTCTCCCATGGATGCAGTTTTTGCCCAGTATCTTTCTTATTGTTGAATCATGAACAACGACCTTAATTGAGACAAGTGAGGCCTGCAGTTCTTTATATGCTGTTCTGGGTTCTTTTTAGGGATGCGACGATATTATCGGACAAATCGGAATCGGCCGATAATGGCTTTAAATGCAAATATCGGCATTGCCCGATATGAAAAATTATGCCAATATGTCTTGCCGATAAGAGGAATACGTTAACTCAAATGTGCTCTGGGTGTGCTAGCGATTAGATCATGTCAGTATTGTGGCTCATTCTTGAAGCAAAGTTTTTCCTGAATGATGATTAGATTCACTGTTTTAGATCGCTGCATTTAAACTGAGAAAGCAAGAACAGAATGAGTCGGTGTGTGATACTGATAACAGTAATAGCACGTGCAGCAGCAGCCTCCCCCAGGTCCTAACACCCGTTCGGTAAGGAGTTTTAATCTGTAGGGGGCGCTGTTGGCCTACTTATAATAAAATGAAAGCAAAATACACAAATAATATTTAGACTGTTTCTGATCAAATAAAGCAGTAATTGATGCCATAAAATCATGAGTATGTTTTGATTTAAAAACAAATTATGAGCTCTAAAAGTTTTTCAGATTTTTATTTTCTTTAGGATTTTCAAATCTTCAATGCTACAATTATAAAATAACTTTATTGTTGTATTTAATTCTAACAAATAAGTCTTGTTAAAAACGAACCAAATTATAAAAATCATTATATATCGGCGCGGCCAAAATGAGTTGAAATTATCGGCATAGTGGTATCGGCCAAAAATCCCAATACGTGCATCATAGTTTTATGACCTCTTGGATGAGTCGTCGTTGTGTTCTTGGAGTAATTTTGGTCGGCCGGCCACTCCTTAGAAGGTTCTCCACTGTTCCATGTTTTTCCATTTGTGAATAATGGATCCTGACCGTGGTTCGCTGGAGTCCCAAAGACTTAGAAATGGTTTTATAATCCTTTCCAGACTAATACATGTCAACTATACTTGTTTCTCATCTGTTCTTGAATTTCTTTAGATCGTGGCATGATGTGTTGCTCTTTAAGCATGCTTCACTTTGTCAGACAGCTTCTATTTAAGTGATTTCTTGATTCAACAGGTCTGGCAGTAATCAGGCTTGAGTGTGTGGCGGCCTGGGTGTGGCTTGTGAAATGTAACTCAGCTTTCTAAAATAATGTGGTTAATCACAGTTCTTTCATGATTTAACAGGAGGGGGCAATTAATTTTTCACATAGGGCCAGGTAGGTTTGGACAACTTTTTTGAACCTTAATAAATGAAATCATTATTTCAAAACTGCATTTTGTATTTACTTGCATTAACTTTGTGTAATATTAAAATTGGTTTGATGATTTGAATCTAAGTGTGACAAATATGCAAACAATTAAAAAAACAGGAAGAGGGCAAAAACCTTTTCACGGCACTGTATACATTTGTACAGTCAATGTTCATTTAAATTGTTTAAAATGTAGTTAAACGTAACAGTAAAATAACATTTACATAACGTTTCAAACTGACATTCATGCAGTAGATGTTTCAGTCGTTTGTGTTAAATGTAATAGTAAAATAAATGTCTGTCTATTTGTCATTTTGAAATGTGATTTATACAGTCAATGTTTATTTAAAGTGTGTTTTTACACATTTCCACTGCATATATATATTACTAAAATGAATGTGCTTCTCCACGTTTTGTGTGCTTTCAGCTCTTCAGTCAAGATACTCTGTTGAAGTTCGTGCCGCGCTACAGTCTGGTGGTGGAGCTGCAGGACGGAGGGACGTGTGTGCGCAGCTTCCACGACCCACACGGCATGGTGGCGGCCTACATCAGCGAGGCGCACGAGTACAACGGCTACCTGTACCTGGGCTCCTTCCGCTCGCCGTATCTGTGCAAGCTGGATCTGAGCAAAGTGTGAAACACATCACGAGCCTAACAGATGCTCCACTCGAGTCATTTCACCCTGGCTTCCAAACTAACAGATTTCCAAGCAGTTAACATTGGCAAACATCAACAACACTTATTAACATCTTCCATATTACAGTCAACACTGAACAAACACGGTCCCTTCATTTGATCACCATTCTCTTCATTTAGCTCTGACAGACGCCTCTATTTTTGTTCCATTAACCCATGTGGGCAACTTTCTTTTTTTAGCGTAATAAGCTCTCTGGCAGGCTGTTTTTTAAATTAAAAGATGTGCCATTACTATTTTTGTTTCTCCCCCTTGTGACAGAAATGATGCCATTTCTGTACTTGTTTTATTTGCACTGAATATCGTCTGGCTCTTAAAATAGAGCTGCCAACATCTGTGATACGAAACAGGTCGACTGGTAAAAACAATAATAATTTCTGTGGGTGGCAGCATAGAGATGCTGTTTGGGGGAAATGAAAGGGTTTTTTCATTTCATTATGAATCTCCTGAAACACACAGCTATAATTATCTCTGGCTTAAAAAATATTTTGGTTTATTTTTAATTGAGTGGTTGAATGTATTAATTTTGTTCTTATGCATCGTCATCATTATTTGTTATATGTTGCTGAAATGAGATAAATGCTGCTGGCTTTATAATATTTACCACAACTTTACACAAGTATCTGTGTGTTCATATTTAAATGTCTATAAGAATTGTCAGCAATAATGTCATATATAGAAACAGTGGTTCGTTGAGGTGGATTGTGGCCCACTTTGTGGGACAACAGCGAGTAAAAAATAAAACGTGCTAAATGGAAATAATAAATTAAATGAATCGGTTACTCTTGCGTAGTTGGGAAAGCAAAATAAATTGGATTAAAGGAATAGTTCACTGAAATTTACTGGAAACTAACCAGCAGGACGTCCAAGATGTAGCTGAGCTTGTTTCTTCATCAGATCTGGAGAAATGTAGCATTACATCACTTGCTCATCAATGGTTCCTCTGCAGTGAATGGGTGCCGTCAGAATGAGAGCTGATAAAAAAAAAAACACCACAATAATCCGCACGACTCTAGTCCGTGCATTAATGTTTTGGGAAGCGAAAAACTAAGAAGCAAATCCATCAAGACGTTCAGACTTCAAATCGTTGCTTCTAGCTAAAGTAGTCATTGATCCATAATATGGTTTTCTCCAGTGAAAAAGTTGTCTCGTCTGAATCAGAAGAGAAATCTGCACAGATCAAGCTTTCACAAACAGTCCAAAACAGTTTTAAATATGTGGGTGGATTTTAATGTGAGAGGACAACATGGCATGGACTTGGAGGAAGCGTGATTATGGATTGGTATTTTGGCTGGAAGTGATGGTTTGAAGTTAAAATGTCTTTTTGATGGATTTGTTTCTTACACAAACACAGTTTTTCACTTCACTGATGGACTGGAGTGGTGTGGATTGTGATGTTTTTATCAGCTGTTTGGACTCTCATTCTGACGGCACCCATTCACTGCAGAGAATCCAGTGGTGAGCAAGTGATGCAATGCTAAATTACTACAAATCTGTTCTGATGAAGAAACAAACTCGAGTCAATTTTCTGTAGTTTAAACAATACAGCATAATGTTAGCAACACCAAAGTTGTGGGTTTGATGGCCATGAACTGGGCATGGAGTCAGTGTAAGTTGCACTGAATTAAAACTTCTGATAAAAGTAAGATTTTGTGTCTTGAACTTGTTGGTTGTTTGATCTCAAAACGAATTTATTGTGGATAAGCATTTGAATGCGTTACATAAAAATATAATATAATGCTTGAACTAAAGTTCAGACTAATGTTGTGTTGTTTCATTAAACATTCAAATATATATTCTAACAATTACATTTTCAAATGTACATCGATGACTGGTTTAATATAAAAGCATTTAATTTTTGACAATTTTGTCACTTTTGTATGATCACTGCTTCATGTCCACTCCAAATCTGGCTTCTGAAACAAATCCGGTTGAGAACCTCTGTCCCATTGGATGCTTGTACACACCTAATGGCCATATGGAGTTATGAATCTAGGACAAGTATGTCATGCACATTTCCAATAACACATAGTAAATGAGTAGTTAAAAAAATCAATAAGTCTGTGCATACAAACCCGATAGATGTGTGTGTGATCTGCTGGTGTCTCTATAGGGCCAGTTTGCTCATAAGATCTGCGGCTCAAAGGAAAAGAGGCCAGGGAGCTGAGAGATTGAAGCTGTGATCTACTGCAGGTGCGTAAAGCTGCTTCTGCACATCAGAGAAGCTCACTGAATAATTGAGTCAACACAAGCTCAGCATCTGATGAACTGAAGGTCACTGTACATGATAGCCAATCACTGCACTGCAGCTTACTTTATTTTCACATTCAGTTTGGTATTAAATTAGCGTGACATTTCAGGTGAAAAACCATTTTCAGAATATATCATTTGAACGGCATTTAAAATATGTAGTTGACATTGTCTTCATCCATGGAATGGACCAGACGTCAAAGTGACAGAAGAATGTCTAGAAGAGAAAAAATATTATGAGTGTTGATTTACAACTTCAAAAGACAGTTTGACTCAAGAATCTTGATGTCATTTTCTTGATACATATTTTACATTGTCATAAAAAAACCTGGAAATTTGGAAAGTGATGCAAAGCTGAATTTTCAGCATCATTACTCCAGTCTTCAGTGTCACGGTCTTTCAGAAATCATTCTGCTAAGCTTTAAATGATCTTAACCACAAATTACTGGTAAGGAAATTAGTAAGAATTAAGCAGATGTTCCCCAAAACAAGCCATTCCTTCAGAAAAACATCAAAAACAGAACGAGGTTTTTGTCAGAATCTGGGCGGTTTGATTCAGAGTTGAGTGGAGTGAAGAATCACGATAAAACAGGAGTTGCATGGTGAAGATCTGGTGAGAAATACAATGATGAATGCATCTCTATCACAGTGAATCATGGCGGAAGATGTGTCATGATGTCGGGAGCCTTTAAGCTGCTGAGCTGCTTCACTGTGAGGGGTCAATTACTGCTTTGGAGTACAAGAGAATATTGCAGAATTACTTTCTTCCCACAGTTGAAAAATTGTCTAAAAAGAAACGATCAGATGTTATTTTTCAACAAGGAAATGCTCCTGCCTGCACTGCATTGACAACCAAGAATTGCCACGAGAACAAGTGCCTCAGGCTCATGTTTTGGCCTGGCCAGAGTCCAGATTTGAACCCTATAAAGAATATTTTGTTTTCACATTAAATTGTTGCTAACTGCGAGACATTTTTCAACTACTCATTTTAAGTTGAACAACACTGACTATTCTTCCTGTAAAAAAGTAGTCTGCCAGATTAAACACACAGCTTAAACATTTAAAGGTAAAGGTAATCGTGTACTTTAAAGGATTAGTTCACCCAAAAATGAAAATTCTGTCATTAATTACTCACCCTCAAGTCATTCCAAAACCATAAGACCTTCGTTCATCTTCGGAACACAATTGAAGATATTTTTGATGAAATCTGAGGGCTATCTGACCCTCACATAGACAGCAAGGTAACTACCACGAAGTACCAAGATGATCGACAAAGTAGTCCATGTGACATCAGTCGTTCAACTGTGAAGTTACGAAGCTACGAGAATACTTTTTTGCGCAAAGACCTTGAACGTGGTAGCTACCTTGCTGTCTATGGGAGGGTCAGAGAGCCTCCAGATTTCAACAAAAATATCTTAAATTGTGTTCCGAATATGAAAGAAGGTCTTGAGGTTTGGAACAACATGAGAGAGGGAAAAATTTACATTTTCATTCATTTTTGGGTGAACTAAAACTTATTTAATGTATGTAAGTATTTATGCCAATTCGTGCTATTTCCCTGATCACTGATTTGTGGTTAAAATGGTCAAATTTGCAACATTACAAGCTAAATATTTAGCCATTTGTGGCTTCTTTCTTTCTTTCTTTTGAAAGGTATTGTATCATGGTTTCCAGAAAATGATTAAGCAGTAAATACTGTTTTCAACATTGATAATAAATAAATGTTTCTTAAGCAGCAAATCAGCATATTAGAATGATTTCTGAAGGATCATGTGACACTGAAGACTGGAGGAATGATGTTGAAAATTCAGCTTTGCATCACAGGAATAAATTACATCCTAAAATATATTCTAACAGTCACATACATAATACAAGTTAATGGGCAAAAGTCTCTCTAGGCAGTCTGTAGGCTATAGATTTTCACCAGCTAAAACATGGTTTTAAGTCAGTTATTTCTGTCATTTGCTGTAGTGTGTCAGTAGGAAATAACAGTTTGGATTTCCAAAACATTCATCTGGGCAATTAATGTTAAATTAATCCAGTTGAGGAGTTTTGTCTGACAGCAGCCAGTGCTCCACACAGAGATCTGATCTGATCCTCATCAGTCTGTCTGGAATGACACGAAGAAACACAACAAACTGAGACAGACTCGATCCAGAAGAACTGTGCCAACGTCTCCAAGATGCTTCAGGAGACCTGTGTCTCTGTGTGTGTGTGTGTGTGTAATCTTATGCTCCACTCAAAAAGATTTAACTGACTAGAAATTGCTCTTTGTGTGTGAAATCTTTAAAATTGTTATTTTTATGCAATATACACAAATCCGAACACTTATTTTGGCTTTACTTTAGAACCAGAAAGCCGTTTTAACTTCTCTAGCTCTATAGAAAAGCAGACACACCTGTCGTAACAGACTGTCTGTCTGGAAGGGACAGTTGTTGAGGTCGTCAGTGTTGCCCCTCTTCCTGCACACGGTCCGTGAGATCTCCACTTCCAGAATATAGCGGATACCTTTGACTATCTATAGCAGAGCAAAGACTGGATGACGTATGTATACACATTACACACACATAGTGAGACGTACGGGCATCTTGAGTTATACCTGTCTCTTTGCGTCATCAACAGCTGATGCTTTGAACAGGAAAGCATCGTTGGATTTATTATTAAATGAGTAGGTTCCAGTCAGGACAGCCTCCTTCACCCCAGTGTCATTCTTGCTGACGTTCTGTAGAGTTCCTGGGATCGGTCTGCTGACGAATGTGGGAACTGGAACTTTCTCTGAAGTCGAAGAAGAAAAATGTAAACAGGTTTCCATATAGACAGCAAATTACTCGATTGGATAGACTATATCTTAGCCATTTAAGTGACCATGTACATCCTTACCAGAAAATACACAAAAGTAAACATCTTTATCTACAAAAAGAATTAAAGGAAAATCTAATTAAAACGTCTTACCGAGCGAGCATGAGCCTGCTAAGAAAAGCAAGACTAGAGTCTGATAAGAGACCCTCATGTCTGTTGAAGTTCTCTCAATTCTACTCAGCAACTTCCTGTTCAGCAACACTTCAACCACCAGCCGTGTGCTGCAGTCCTCCAGAGAGCAGGCACATTTCCCATTGGTCAACAGTATTGTTTCCTACATGGACTCTCAGAGGCCTTACACAGGAGCACAGGTGAAGTCAATGGACTGCTGATTACTGCTTGAGTGCTATGTGATGTTCCTTAAAGATGCTACAAAACTTAGGATATTTTTCAGTTTTGATAGGTCCAAATAATTACAAGTGCATGTATATGTTGAGGGTTTGCTTCTATAAATATCCAACTTTGTAGAGACCACGAAAGAAACTACAAAGAAAAAAAAAAAAAATCACCAAGAACAAAGAAAACTGAATCCTTCCCAAACTAACCGAAAGAGTTGGGTCTGAACCGAAAGAGGGCTGTGGTGTTGAAATGCTTTTTGGGAAAGATGCAAGTGGAACTCTGTGGTTTCCTCCCACGTTCCGGTGATGAAATGTGCTGATAACTTAAAAAGAGTACACGTTGACAGTGAGGTAATGAGAGGAATGATGACTTTATGGCCCTGAGTAAGTTAGAGCAAAAGCATGTTGATTTGTGTTAGATCAGAGATCAGCATCTATGCAGTCAGCACACTCTAAAAAAAATGTGGGTTTTAAATAAACCAAGCGCTGGGTGTTAAAAAGGGACAAACCAGCGGTTGGGGGGTTGTTTTTGGACTTCCCAGACGGGGGGGGTTGGTTTGACAAGCAGGTGGGGGTGGGGGGTTGTTTTGGCCCAGCGGTTGGGTTGTTTTTGACCCAGCGGTTGGGGGTTGTTTTTGACCCAGCGATTGGGGGTTGTTTTTGACCCAGCGATTGGGGGTTGTTTTTGACCCAGCGATTGGGGGTTGTTTTTGACCCAGCGATTGGGGGTTGTTTTTGACCCAGCGGTTGGGGGTTGTTTTTGACCCAGCGGTTGGGGGTTGTTTTTGACCCAGCGGTTGGGGGTTGCTTTGACCCAGCGGTTGGGTAGTTTTGACACAGCGGTTGGGTTGTTTTGACCCAGCGGTTGGGTTGTTGTTTTGACCCAGCGGTTGGGTTTTTTTGACCCAGCGGTTGGGTTCAAAATAACCCAATAGCTGGGTGTGTCTCTTTTTAACCCAGCGCTGGGTTCTTTTTAACCCAGCATTTTTTTGTGTATTCTAATCAACTTGAATTGAATTGAAAATGAATTTGCACACAGTTTAGGCAAGGTAAAGTGTATTAGATTATTTGCCTGATATTTTTCTGCTAAATCATGTAACACCAGAAGAAAGCAAAACATTAAAATAATTAGATAAAAAGTCATTGATGATATAAAAATGAACAAATATGACGAAATCATGCTTTGGTAAATAATAATTATGACATCAAAGTCAAAATTACTATATATTAAGTAATAATTGTGGGATAAAAAACATTTTGTGTGTGTTTATTAGGTATCATAATAAAAACTGATCTCAATTTCAATTTGTCATAATTTTGATAATTTTTATCCAATAATTTTGTGTGTTATACAAACATTTTGCCTCGTAATTATGACTTGACATCTCATAATTTTTACATTTTATGTCATAATTATGATTTACTAAAGCATTTTTTTTACCTGATGTAAAAATCGGGAAATCGGCTTCCATATGCAAATAACCTTCTGAATTGCATGCTCGCATTATATTAAAATCTCATCCTATTTATGATAGTTGACCTTTTTCCTTTTATGTCATAATTTTGACTTTTTATGCCATAATTATGACTTGAACTCATAATTATGACGTCATAATTACAGTTTTTTTTTCATCACTACTGACTTTATCTCATAACTATGAGTTAGTATATCATAATTTGGACTTTTTGTAATAATTATGATTTATCAAAGCATTATTTTTTTCTTCCTAATTCCCTATACTGAATCTCATAAGTTTGAAACACCCTCTCAGAAAGGCACTGAACCGGCATTACCCCAACACCTTAAAGCACAACACCATGTAAGTTCAGCCACACAAAATGAATCTGTCGATTCTGTGAAAAAAGAATTGATTAAGAATTACAAAACTAATGGCTGATTTAACAATTTCTTCTCTTTCCGTGTCAGTCTACTTCTGACATAAAAACCCCGGTAACATGTGCTCTTCGCGCCTTGTTACAAGCAGCGGAGAAGATGCTGTACATAAACGGTCTGCATAAACGTCTGAAGATTTCGACAGAAATCGCCTTACTTAATCAATCCAGAATATTAGAGAAGAAAATGTTAAATAAAGTTATTTATTTTGCGCACAAAGTATTCTTGTAGGCTTCCATAACATGGACAGTTTAACCACTGATTGTACCATGGACTATTTTATGATTGTCCTTACTACCTTTTTGGCCCTTGAACGTGTCAGTTGCGTTGCTGTCTGTAGAGGGTCCGAGAGCTCTCGGATTTAATCAAAAACATCTTAATTTGTCTTCCGAAGAATGAAAGTCTTACGGGTGTGGAACAACATGAGGAAGAGTAATTAAACCTTACCGCATGTGTAGCCATTATGGCCAACATATCGTGTTCATTTCTTTCCATATTGTATCTAAAAATTCTCTAGCCTAGCAATTTGTAAGCGGTAACATATTATCATGACTACTTAGTTGAAATAATGTTGTTAGGTGTATGTTATGGCATTTGTAGTTTAGTTGATTTTTTCTATAAGTCAATTATTTGAAATGGCATTTCTTTCTTTTACTCTTTTGGAGAAAGATGAATCAGTAACATTGACCTTTTAATGTGAGAACTGGAATACATATGGCAAGGTAAAGAGAAAAGGCGAAACTTGTCTTCCTGCAATGAAAAAACGATGTGGAAGTTTCAGGATTATGGGGGGGAGGGCTCATGTTCATAGTCTTCCTCTCAAGACATTGCATAATGCTGAATTTTCATGAACTGCAACGTTTTTGGTTTTATGTCAATGTTTCATGATACATGATATACAGTGGCAAAACATATAATAAGTTCGTTTTAAAAAAAACAATGAATATTCAGGAAATGTTAAGGCATTTACAACAATTAAATCCTTATCAGCAAATCAATAAATAAAAGAGAGAAAAATAAATTTATACAAAAGTAAAAAAAACGTTGCTTGAAGTATGTATAAGGTAGTCACTTTATAAGTAGTACTGTGTTTTAAGCTTATAATAGCACAATTGATCAACACAAAACAACATTGCTGAGGAAGATATAAATTTATACGTAGCTTACACTTCTAAGTTAGATCAACTATGGTATTGCCGTATGGCAGATAAAAGTACCTTAAAATAATCTTTTTTCCCAAATTTTTTGTCATGTAAATCAAGTTAAGCCTTCTTAGCAAAAGAAAAAGTTCCAATATGTTTTTCTAAGGTCTATTCAATAATTCTGTGCGGACAGAATTTTCATTTTGGGTGAACGTACCCTTTAACCCAATGCCAAACCAACATCGTTTCAATGTTGGGGACTTTGGTTTACATAGACTATAATGAATGAAAAACTGTAATTTATCCCCTACCCCTTAACATAACCCTCACAGAAAACTTTCTGCATTAAGTTTTCAAAAAACATAATTTAGGATGATATATGCTGTTTTCCTCATAGGGACCAAAAAAAGTGTCACTATAAGATAATAAAATCTTTATTTTGGATTATTTTGTCCCCAACAATGGTAGGAATACATTGAACTGCACAGCAACAACCCTCCACAAAAACTATATTTCCTCCTGAATTTCTCTCTTTTCTAGTACTTATAGCTAATCAACCTGCCGGGATATGACAAAATATTGTTGCTTTCTCTTGGCGAAGTGCTTTAGTTCCTCTTTTGCAAGTTGCTTTGGATAAAAGCTTCTGCATTTGTTAGTATATCATAAATTTGACTTCATCTCATCGTTGACTTCTTATCTAATAATTTCAACACATCTCTTCTGCAAGCATCTAACCACCCCAAATGCACACACACACACACACACAGTTTTGAACTTCTGCATTTTAACATTCTCAAAAAAACAAATTCTGCGTGATTTTATAAGCTTGTTTACCCATGGTGACACAAGTCCCCATGAGTTGGTGTGTATTCAGGTTTAAGTCCCCACCAGGATAGAAAAACATGTACACACACAGAGAGAGAGACTGCCATTGTCAAAAGATTGTAGCATTCAATTCAGTAGGTTATTTGACTATGGAGACCAACTGCCTCCACAGAAGGAAAAAAAGGCTTTAGTATATAGAAAAGTCATAATTATGGTGACAAGTGAGTCTTATGAGTGAGTCAATATTCAAATGATTCATTCAGGAATAAAACAGTAGGTGGTGACGTATGAGTCATTGAATCATTCATTCTAATGATTCATTCAAAAACAATGCTTCATTAAGGAAAAAAATCAACTTAACTAGCACAATTACAGTGTGTTGCTTGAAGACCTGGAACAAAGTAGGTACAG
This sequence comes from Sinocyclocheilus anophthalmus, assembly GCA_018155175.1. NCBI lineage: Eukaryota > Metazoa > Chordata > Actinopteri > Cypriniformes > Cyprinidae > Sinocyclocheilus > Sinocyclocheilus anophthalmus. Next base: position 152,972 of record JADLZN010006973.1, read on the forward strand.
TGGGGCAAAAAAGTATTTAGTCAGCCACCAATTGTGCAAGTTCTCCCACTTAAAAAGATGAGAGAGGCCTGTAATTTTCATCATAGGTATACCTCAATTATGAGAGACAAAATGAGAAAAAAATATATAGAAAATCCCATTGTAGGATTTTTAAAGAATTATTTGGTAAATTCCTCGGTAAAATAAGTTATTTGGTCACCTACAAACAAGCAAGATTTCTGGCTCTCACAGACCTGTAACTTTTTCTTTAAGAGGCTCCTCTGTCCTCCACATGTTACCTGTATTAATGGCATCTGTTTAAACTCATTATCAGTATAAAAGACACCCGTCCACAACCACAAACAGTCACACTCCAAACACCACCATGACCAAGACCAAAGAGCTGTCAAAGAACACCAGAAACAAAATTGTAGACCCTGCCACCAGGCTCGGAAGATGAATCTGCAATAGGTAAGCAGCTTGGTGTGAATAAATCAATTGTGGGAGCAATTATTAGAAAATGGATGACATACAAGTCCACTGATAATCTCCCTCAATCTGGGGCTCCACGCAAGATCTCACCCCGTGGGTCAAAATGATCACAAGAACTGTGAAAAAAAATCCCAGAACCACACGGGGGGAACCTAGTGAATGACCTGCAGAGAGCTGGGACCAAAGTAACAAAGTAGCAAAGGATGATCCAGAAGAGGATTGGGAGAAAGTCATATGAAACCAAAATATAACTTTTTGGTAAAAACGCAACTTGTCGTGTTTGGAGGAGAAAGAAAGCTGAGTTGCATCCAAAGAACACCATAACTACTGAGAAGCATGGGGGTGGAAACATCATGCATTGGGACTGTTTTTCTGCAAAGGGACCAGAACAACTGATCCGTATAAACGAAAGAATGAATGGAGCCATGTACCGTGAGATTTTGAGTGAAAACCTCCTACCATCAGCAAGGGCATTGAAGATGAAAATGTGGCTGGGTCTTTCAGCATGAAAATGATCCCAAACACACCACCCGGGCAAAGAAGGAATGGCTTCGTAAGAAGCATTTCAAGGTACTGGAGTGGCCTAGCCAGTCTCCAGAACTCAACCCCATAGAAAATCTTTGGAGGGAGTTGAAAATCCGTGTTGCCCAGCGACAGCACCAAAACATTACTGCTCTAGAGGAGAACTGCATGGAGGAATGGGCCAAAATACAACAGTGTGTGAAAACCTTGTGAAGAAAACGTTTGACCTCTGTCATTGCAAACAAAGGGTATATAACAAAGTATTGAAATTAAATTTTGTTATTGACCAAATACATATTTTCCACAATAATTTGCAAATAAATTATTTAAAAACCCTACAATGTGATTTTCTGTATTTTTTCTCTCTCATTTTGTCTCTCATATTTGAGGAATACCTATGATGAAAATTACAGGACTCTCTCATCTTTTTAAGTGGGAGAACTTGCACAATTGGTGGCTGACTAAATACTTTTTTCCCCACTGTAGATAGATAGATAGATAGATAGGTAACTGATAAAAGCAGCAGCACAATTATGATGTTGATCAGATTATCAGCATGATTGTGTGATATTACTAGAGTAATTCACAATATTGATTAACTCACATTTTTAGGAACAATATTAGGTATTTCATAGGTTTTAGCATATAGTAACAAAATGTTGATTTTCAGACATCATGGTTTATCTCTGAAAATAACTTTTTAATGAGTCACATTTACAGGCTCCATTAAGCAACTGATTAGCTCCTGAAGCAGCTGTCTAAGTTTGTATTCCTCACCAGCAGATGGCGCTGTGTCGTCAGTGTAATATTAGTACATCCTGTTGCTCAGAAATAGCTCACGTTTTGTTGAAGCCCTAGTTTTAGACCCTGTATTGGATCCAAAGGGACAACAAGCCGCTACTCATTTCAGAATTCATCCTGCAATCACCAAAAACACTTACGTTACCTTTTCAGAAGATGATAAGAGGAGAAATGTGGTGTCTTTTCTCCTCACTTCAGCTTCTGGATCTTCCTCGGCTCGCAGAACTTCAAGCATAGTGCTCGTATCAAGTGTTTATTCTTGTTCCAGCCATGTCACATCCTTCACGTATCTCAATCCAGGCTGTGTAGGCCTAGATCCTCATCATGCCAGAACGCTGAAATCACTATCCGTCTGTTGTTCCTTGTCCCATGTTAATACAACGGCCCCTTTTGATACCTACCAATATGCAGAGAATTTATTGCAGTCATTTTCTGTTTATACTGAGGCTGGTGAACATTTGCTTGTTTTAACATGAATCATATTCAAGAGATACAACGTTATGTGTTAACCTATAATGCTACATTCAGCATCAGGATGACATTTTTCCATCCCTTATAAAAACGACAATAAAACCCCCTCTTTTTGATATTTGCACAATAGTTTCAGGTGGTTCAAATTCATTGTTTCCCAGTGCTTAACAAATGCTGTAGGATATAGTTATTCTCCTTTATTAGCCGGTTTTATTATCCCAAAAACAAATGAGTCATTTTTATGATGGTGATTAGAACACGTAAATACTTAAAGGTCATTCAAATCATCTGCATATAGACTATCCATTTTATAAATGTAGCTTTCTTTCTATTGTAATGTCAGACGTGTTGCTTGAAAGCTCTGCTGCAGAAGTGTACTTGACGGATGAGAGCTTCAAAGTCTTGCTAAATCTAGCAAACACTTTGATTCCACACCAGCAACGTATGAGATCTTGAGCTCTGTTCAGCTATGTCTTTTTATATCGACCTGTCTGTCTGCCTGCATGACAATAACCACTTAGCAATGCTCTAACAATGACTCCGAACAACCTGGCAACATACTTGCAGACACCTACATGTGGCAAATAGCTAGAACAGACAGCAAAGCTTTAACACGGACCTAATAACCAACATACAAAAACGCTTGCAATCGAAAGCTAAGATATTTCTGCTGTAATGACAAAACTGCTTTCATATTTTATTTATTGAAATTAGACTGGAAATATATTCAATTAACAAATAAATACATAAATTCCATAACTCTAGGTGTTTCAAGAAGTGAATATATTTGAAGGTTCACATGTTTTGACTAATGGATATACGTAATATTTCAAGTCGTGTCAAAGTGGGTGTTCAAGTGTCCATATTATGCTAATTTACAAGTTCATCTTTTTTAATCACACACTGTTTTTCGCCTACTCTATAGCAGGGAAGTATGCGATTTCAGTTAAGCGTTTTCTGTTAGAGAGATGATGTCCATTGTCCATGCAGACTTTGTGCTTTATAACTTGGCAAACTGTTTACATGCACGGCTATATTACACACTAAAGAAAAGGTCAAATAAAAAATGTGTCCTTTAAATAACAACAACAATTTTTTTTAAAAAAGGGCATAAACATTTTGTTCCCTAATTTTGAGCATTAGCTTATTTTAAAGCTTGTTTTGTCTTTTTACATTATTTTAAGACATTTTGCAGTCTTCTTGGAAGTGTGCTCAGGCCCGTACAACATATTTGCAGCCAGGCATAGCAATGGCCAAACAATGTTTAACAAGCAGATGCCTAAGCAAACACTCAGCAAGCCCTACATTAAAACTTCAAATCCATCCAAGTATTCAAAAAACACAAGATATGCTGTATAACCTTCAAACTAACAATAAAATGTTTTCGTGAAATTCCAATGAAGGCTTCATTAGGACAGCGTTTAAACTTTACTTTTTTATTTTTTCTCTCAGTCTTTTTGGGGGAGGTCATTTGTCTTTCGCATGTCAATAAACCTCAGTGCGTTGCTAGAAACACATGTTGTTCAGTGGAAATTGGAAACCGTATTGATTCATGCAGTATGATGTATCACTAAGTTATTCTCTGAGATATACAGCATCATTAATCGGCATGATGTTGGGTGATGTTCCCCTTGCTGGCCGTTGTGACCTCTAGATTAATCTGTCTGCTAATGGATTCAACCTGGTGTGCGACAGGGAAACGATTGTCTGTGCTCTAAGGCCCATCTGCTCTCTGCTGTGAGGATGTTTGGGTGGGTGAGTGTGTGTGAGCGGGTAGGGTGTGAACCCTACCTTCAGCAGGGTTATTATGAGTGCCACCTGATGTCAAGTCAAGTCACCTTTATTTATATAGCGCTTTTAACAATACAGATTGTGTCAAAGCAACTGAACAGCATTAATTAGGAAAATAGTGTGTCACTAATGCAAAATGACAATAGTAAACACTAATTTTTCAGTTATAGTCAGTTCATCATTGAATTCAGTGATGTCGTCATCATCCAGCTCAGTTCAGTTTAAATAGTATCTTTGCAATCATTTGCAGTCAAGTCAACGATATCGCTGGAAATTAAGTGTCTCGAACTAAGCAAGCCAGAGGCGACAGCACCAAAGATTCAAAACTCCATCGGTGACAGAATGGATAAAAAAACCTTGAGAGAAACCATGCTCAGTCGGGGGGCCAGTTCTCCTCTGACCAGACAAAACCAGCAGTTCAATTCCAGGCTGCAGCAAAGTCACATTGTGCAGAGGACTCATCTGGTTCCTGTGGTCTTGTCCCGGTGGTCGTCTGAGACAAGGTCTTTACAGGGGATCTGTATCTGGGGCTCATCTAGGTGTCCTGATCTCTGCTGACGTTCAGGGCGGTTGAGGTCGTCTCTATGTGCTGATCCACCATCTGGTCTGAATCCGTACTGGATCCGGGTGACTGCAGTAACCATCTGATCTGGATACAGACTGGAACCCGTGTGGCTACGGTGACCTCAGAATAAGAGAGAAACAGACAATATTATCGTAATGCCATTCTTCGAACAATGTAGGCAGTACATCGGGTGTTTGAGAAGTGGTTCAAGTTCTGTGCTGAACTAATGCTGCCTAAAAATCCTTTAACGGATTTGACTATTAGAAGCGTATCTGTGTTATGTGTAGCCAGGTTAAAGAGATGGGTCTTTAATCTAGATTTAAACTGCAAGAGTGTGGCTGCCTCCCGAACAATGCTAGGTAGATTATTCCAGAGTTTGGCGCTAAATAGTCAAGTCAAATTTATTTGTACAGCGCTTTTCACAATACAAATCGTTGCAAAGCAACTTTACAGCAAATTCAGTTTCTACAATATGTTGTAGCTTATCAGTGGTGACTGTCAGTCATATGGCAGAAATGTATGGAAAAATCAATTAAAGACATAATCAAACAGACGATGAACACTATTAACAGCAATTATTATATGATGCAATCAAACTTATAGCAAAATGTGGTAGTTCTGTATGTTGTTTCAGGGTTGGCATTATCTGAGGTCCTCTGAGGGGTTGGCATCATCTCTTCTCGGGTGTTCTAGATCCAGACTGAAACTTGTGTAAATCCTAGACATCCCGTGGCAAAAACAGAGAAACATAATTAGCGTAGCTGCTGTTCCATCCAAGCAAATGATTTGTTCAACCTAAGCTAAGGAATAATAATGTGCATTTGTTTAGATATAACTGCAGTACAAGATTATTATATGCATTATTTGAATGCTTGGCCAAAGAGATGTGTCTTTAATCTAGATTTAAACAGAGAGAGTGTGTCTGAACCCCGAACGTTATCAGGAAGGCTATTCCAGAGTTTGGGAGCCAAATGCGAAAAAGCTCTACCTCCTTTAGTGGACTTTGCTATCCTAGGTACTACCAAAAGTCCAGAATTTTGCGACCTTAGGGAGCGTGATGGATTGTAGCGTGGTAGAAGACTAGTTAGGTCTGCAGGAGCTAACCCATTAAGGGCCTATAGGCAAGTAATAATATTTTGTAACTGATACAGAACTTAATGGGTAGCCAGTGCAGAGACTGTAAATTGGGGTAATATGATCATATTTTTCTTGACCTGGTAAGGACTCTAGCCGCTGCATTTTGGACTACCTGTAGCTTGTTTATTGAAGATGCAGAACACCACCTAGCAGTGCATTACATAGTCCAGTCTAGAGGTCATGAATGCATGAACTAGCTTTTCTGCATCAGAAACAGGTATCATGTTTCGTAACTTGGCAATGTTTCTAAGATGGAAGAATGCTGTTTTTGTAACATGGGAAATATATTTCAAAGGACAAGTTGCTATCTATATACCACCTAGTTGTTTGATGTACGAGGAAGTAACCGTACAACATCCGTCTAGTTGTCAAATTGTAATCCCAACGAGATTCGTGAGCTGTCTTTTGGTCCAATAATATATCTCTCTTAGCCGAATTTAATCGGAGAAATTTTGGTCATCCAATCTTTTACATTTTTAACACACTCTGTTAGCTTTAGATAATTTAGAAGTTTCATCTGGTCTTGTTGAGATATATAGTTGAGTATCATCGGCATAACAGTGGAAACTAATCCCGTATTTTCTAATTATATTACCAAGTGGCAACATGTATATCGAAAATAGTAGATGACCTAGGACAGATCCTTGTGGAACTCCATATTTTACTGGTGATAATTGAGATGACTCCCCTTTTAAATGAACAAAGTGGTAGCGATTTGACAGGTAGGATCTAAACCATCTTAACGCCTGCCCTTGGATACCTGTATAGTTTTGTAATCGATCTAGGAGTATGTCATGATCTATAGTTTTGAACGCAGCACTAAGATCAAGTAAACTAGCAATGAGATACAGCCTTGGTCTGACGCAAGAAGCAAGTCATTTGTAATTTTAACAAATGCAGTTTCTGTGCTATGGTGGGGCCTTAAACCTGACTGATATTCTTCATAGAGATCTTTTTTTTTGTAGGAAGGAGCACAATTGAGCAGACACCACTTTTTCTAAAATTTTAGACATAAAAGGACGATTTGAAATGGGTCTGTAATTTGCCAATTAATTTGGATCAAGTTGCGGTTTCTTAATGAGAGGCTTAATAACTGCCAGCTTGAATGGTTTTGGGATGTGACCTAAAGACAACGACGAGTTAATAATATTGAGAAGCGGTTCTTCTGCTACAGGTAACAACTCTTTTAGTAATTTAGTGGGTAGAGGATCTAACAGGCATGTTGTTGGTTTAGATGCAGTGATAAGTTTATTTAGCTCTTCCTGTCCTATAGTTGTAAAGCACTGCAGTTTATCTTTTGGTGCGATGAATGAAGCTGAAGTATTATACGCTGTAGAATCTACATTTGTTATTGTATTTCTGATGTTATCTATTTTATCAGTGAAGAAATTCATAAAGTCATTACTATTAAACTGTGAGGGAATATTTAGATCGGTGGCGTCTGGTTATTTGTTAATCTAGCCACTGTGCTAAATAAAAACCTTGGATTTTTTTTGGTTATTTTCTATGAGTTTGTGGACATTTTCGGCCCTGGCAGCTTTTAGAGCCTGGCTATAGCTGGACATACTGTTTTTCCACGCAATTCTAAAAACTTCCAAGTTAGTTTTTCTCCATTTGCGCTCAAGACTACGAGTTTTTTTCTTGAGAGAATGGGTATTACTGTTGTACCATGGCCCAGTACGTTTTTCTCTAACCTTTTTCAATTTGATGGGGGCAACAGCTTCTAATATATTAGAGAATATAGTGCCCATGTTGCTAGTCATTTCGTCTAGTTCATGTGTACTTATTGGTACACAGAGCAGTTTAGATAAATCAGGCAGTTTATTTGTGAATCTGTCTTTGGTGGCTGGAACAATAGTTCTGCCCGGACGATAACGCGGAGCCATATAGTTAATATTAGTAATACGCAGCATGCATGATAAATGGTCAGTAACATCATCACTTTGAGGTACGATATCTATATCAGTAAGATCAATTCCATGCGATATAATTAAATCTAGCGTATGATTAAAACGATGAGTGGGCCCAATGATGTTTTGCTTGACTCCAAAAGAGATTATTAGGTCAGTAAACGCAAGTCCTAATGCATCAATTGTATTATCAACGTGAATATTAAAAACTCCGACAATTAGCGCTTTATCAACATTAACCAATAGGTCTGAGAGGAAATCTGCAAATCTTTTAGGAAATCTGTATACGGCCCTGGTGGTCTATACACAGTAGCCAGAGCAAGAGATACGATAGATTTCTTTTGCATATCTGACAGTGTAACATTGAGCATTAGTATTTTGAATGAGTTAAACATGTATCCTGTCTTTTGAGTAACATTGAGAATATTACTATATATTGTTGCAATACCGCCGCCACGGCCAGTCTGACGGGGTTCATGCTTATAACAGTAGCTTGGGTTGAGTAGACTCATTTAGATCAATATAATCATTTGTTTTTAGCCAGGTTTCAGTCAAGCAGAGTGCATCAAAATTATTATCTGTGATCATTTCATTTACAATAACTGCTTTGGGTGAGAGTGATCTAATGTTTAGGAGTCCAAACTTTAAAAATGTTTTTTGTTCATTTTTTATTTAACATTTTTCTGGTTTAATCACGATCAGATTTTTTCTAGATCCTGCATTAAATTTATATTTTGACCTCACTATCCGGGGAACAGACACAGTCTTTATAGAATGGACAACGCAAGTACTTCTATCATTTAAGCGGGTAGAACAAAAGTCATCATGGCAGTTATTTGAGAATTGGCTTACTAGTCATATGGTGCGTTGCGTCCTGGAGATGTTGTCCGACATGTTTTCCGCTCCGACTCTGCTGGGGTGCAGGCCATCAGCACGAAAAAGCCTAGGACGCTCCCAGAAAAGATTTCAATTAACAGAGCAGTTTCTGTTCTTTACACCATGACAATACCCATTCATTTAAAGCAAAAAGTCTACTGAACCCTTCGTGTCCTCGTCTATACGTGGGAAGCGGTCCTGACACGATGACGTCTCACGCAATGTGCGTCACCCCCCCCCCCCAACCGTCTCATCGCTCCTTAATTTCCCCTTCCGTGTCTCCATCTGCTGCAGCTTGGGTCGTTAACCAAACCCCGCGTGAAGCAACGACTTCTCCGGTGCTCTCGTCGCCCTTCAGGATCGCGGGTATCTGCGCAGAAACATAGAGAACACGAGCACCAGGGAAACAGTGAGTGTGCACTTTACCTTCAGCTAACGTAGCACGGCGCCGGAGTGAAGGACATCTGGGAAGATCGCGTCCTGGGTGCACCAGGCCTGTGCAGAGAAACACACGGAGTAGAGGTGGTGGGAGAGTTAGCAGCGCGCTGTATACTTACCTCGGACTTGTGAGCGTCAGCCTGGGATGTTTCCAGCGCGGCTCTCCGCTCTCTCAGCTAGGCCTGCTTCTCCACGGCCTCCAGCTCGAGCTGCACCGAATGCAGCATGAACGTGTCCTCACCTGCACTCAAAAGTAGACACAAATCTGCCATTTAAAGCAAGTAACAGTGAGTAAAACAATGGAAATGGGTGTGAATAGAGTATTAGTGTAAGCGAGATTAGCTGCTACCATGCTGGCGATGCTAGCGGGCTATATGCTAATAGCGGACTCTGGAAGTCAAAAATAGAACTAGTGATAAGGCGCTCTGATTGTTTTTGTTGTAGAATACGATAGGGGATATATTCACACGTTATAGAAACGAAAATTATGGTGTATAAAATTGATTTTAAGATAAAAAAAGAGACGATATAGAATTAACGTGACGGAGCTCAAACTCTAAATACACGGCAGCAACAAACAGGAAGTCACGGCAGCAACAAACAGGAAGTGACCATGTGGGCTGGTCAAGCTCTTCTCTGTCTTACATAGAGATGTACAGAGGCTTGTGACAGGAGACTGAGAGCACTGAGGTATGCAATAAAAATGTGCTACATCCCAAGGTCATGAAGGCCACGGTTGACCATATAATGCAGTAAGACCCTTAATATTGAATTCCAGTTTGTCCATTAGTTCATACAAGAAAGTGAATAGAAGGACTGTGATCATTAACTACTTTTATTGCACTCATTCTGAGCAATATTCACAAAAATTAACCTTTTTATAAGGTATTATGTGAGATTCTAATTCTGTATGGAATATCATGTTCTTCCCCCATTGGGTCATCTTGAAAGAATGATCAAAATAAAGCGTAACCGATTATGGCACTAACACATACATTGGGCTTTTGTCCCAAATTGACGACAACAGTTCCCTGGGGGTGGGGGTGGGGGATCTTTTGTACAAAAATATAGAGTCCCTGTGGTCAAATTTGTGTAAGAGAAGTGTGCTTAACGGTATTGAATTTTCCCTTTCTAGATTTTAAATGTAAAAGAAAAAAAGAAAAAAAATTTTAAACGTACTTGCAGATAATATATGAAAGAAATAAAGCGCCACTTAAAGGGATCGTTCACCCAAAAATGCAAATGCAAAATCATTTTTACTCGACCTCAAGTTGTTGCAAACTTATGAGTTTCTTTATTCTGTTGAGCAAAAAATATATATATATTTTGAAGAATGTTGGTAGCCAAACAATTGACAGTAGCCATTGACTTCCATAATATGGAAAAACTATGGAGGTCAATTAGCTATGTTTCCATAGGGCAGAAAGCATACAAGAAGTAAGTAATCCTGGCGAGTTTGAGTGTGTTACGGCCAAACCCTACTCAGAGTTAGTCCCGCCTTATGGCAGGTGCATGCCAACTATGCAGAAAAGACCCTAGCCTGTAAGGGAGGGATGTCCAGGTTGTAAAACTTTGCAAATGTGGACCGCGAGGCCCAGCTGGCTGCCGCACAGATTTCTGCAATAGACACTACTCTAGACCAAGCCCAAGAAGAGGCAACACCTCTGGTGGAGTGGGCTCGTACTCCAATGGGGCATTGCAGGCCCAAGGAAGAATAGGCTAGCATAATAGCATCAACTATCCACTTGGAAAGTTTCTGCTTCATGACCGGATGCCCTTTTGTGTGGCCACCGAAGCAAACAAAGAGTTGTTCCGACTGCCTAAACAGGGCGGAACGCTCAATGTAAATTCTCAGCTCACTGACGGGGCAGAGTAAATTCAACTCCTGGTCCTCCTCCGAGGGAGGAAGCGCAGAGAATGTAATGACCTGTGCTCTGAATGGAGTGGAGAGCACTTTAGGTACATAGCCATGCCTTTGTTTCAGGACAACTTTAGAGGCAGCGGGCCCAAACTAAACTCTCCCTTCACTTGACCGATGCTAAGGAAGTAGCAGAGAGGCTTTCAGGACAGGGGACGAAGGCAGTCGACTGTAGCGGCTCAAAGGGAGGGCTCTTAAGAGCCCTCAGAACAGTGGGCAGATCCCATGTAGGGACGGTAAGGGGGCGAGGCGGGTTCAGCCCCCTGGACCCCTTCAAAAAGAAGACGACCAAGTTGGTTCTGCCCAACGATTGGCCAGCTATAGGAGTGTGAGAAGCTGCTATAGCTGCTAACCCTTATCCAGTAGTTGTGGAGGAAGGCCAATATCACTGATATGTCACAGGAGGATGGGTCTTTGCCACAGGTTGTGCACCAGGTGGAGAAGACAGACCATTTAAGGGCATAGAGACCTCTCGTAGATGGGGCTTGAGAGATTGTACTTAGAATGCTCTCGGGGTGGTCTGCAGGCTTCCATCGAGAGGCCAGAGGTGCAGAGCCTACAGATCAGGCTGGGGGTGCCATGTCATTCTGAGAGAGGAGGTCCCGTGTCAGGGGAGTGGGCCCACGGGGCTGCCATGAGCAGCTGAGACGGCTCCAAGAACCAATGTTGGATCCTCTAGAGTGAGGCCACTAGGAGAACCTTTTTTTTTTTTGCTCTTTGATTCGATGAGTGATCAAGGGAAAAGCGTAAAGGAGGAGGTTGGGCTAGTCGTGGGTCATCGCATTCTTGTCCTTTGAAAAATAAGTTGGGCAATGAGAGTTGTCTTTTGAGGCGAAGATGTCGACCTCTGCCTTCCCAAAGATCTCCAAGATTCTCTGAACCATTTGCGGATGGAGCATCCACTCCTCTGGGGGGACATTGCTCCGGGACAGCATGTCTGCTCTTTGGTTGAACCTGCCCAGCATATGCATTGCTTTCAGTGAACGCAAGTTGAGCTATACCCATTCCAAGAGGCGCTCTGCTAGGAAGAGGCGCTTCGAGGTGAGCCTGCCCTGTTGATTTATATAGGACACCACCGTCATGCTGTCTGAGCAGACCAGAACGTGGTGTCCCCTTAGGTCTGGCAAGAAGGTATGAAGGGCCCGACACAATGCCAGCATTTCCAGGCAGTTGATGTGTAGCTGACTTTTCATCACACAGAGCTCCCCAACCCGTGTTGGACACATCTGTCGAGACAACCTTCCTTCTGCAGACCAGGTGGACCAGAGCTGCCATGCAGGCCTGGTCCACCTTGATACATAGGCATCCATGATGCCAGGCATGGGACGGGGCTCGTGGTTTCAGCCAGTACTAAAGGGGCCACATATGAAGCAGGCCCAGCTGTAGCCCAGGAGATGCAGAGGCCATGAGACCCAGCATCTTCTGAAATGTCTTGAGAGGGAGAGAAGCTCGAACTTTGAAGGAGGCCGCGAGATGCTGTATGGCCAGTGCACATTCTGGCGTGACTGCTGCCCTCATTTGGGTGTTTTGGCTGAGTTGGAAAACCTGCTCACAGGAACAAGATTTGTTGGCTGGGAAGCAATGAGCTTTTGGCAAAGTTGACCCTGAGTCCCAGCCATTCTAAATGGCTGAGGAGGACGGATCTGTGAGATAGTAGTTCGGCCTCTAACTGTTCGAGCGGATTGGAGTGAGTAACCTTGTGTTATTATCCCCCAAAACCCAGTCTGACACTCCGGGGATGGCCTGCAAGGTCTCGGCCCACGTGACAAGGGGTTAGATTGATTCGAGTGGTAGGTCGCCATGAAGGGACCTGACACTCGGGATAAGCGGTAGAGGAAATTTGCTCTCTTTTTGAGTATGTCTGTTTTATTTTGCCCGCTATCACAGCGGCTATTTGTGTTTGCGCTTAAACGGGCCCAGTATTCACAACAAACACATTGCCTTCGGCACCCGGAACTGAACGGGGTGTTTGGAGGCATTACCGAGGCTGCTTGGGGGGTGGTCCGGCTGCAGCGAAACTCGAGCACTGTCGTGACTCAGGTTTGGGAGCTGGCTGGGCCGCTGGAGGCGCAGGCTTCGCGGGCTGTTGAGTCGGCACAGACTTGGGGCGATTGGAAGCTGCAGAGCTGGAGAATTTTGGCAGGAAGTGTTGCATCACTTGGGATGAGTTCTGCACAGCAGTGAAGTGCTCAGCGAAGCCTTCGTCCGAACAGGCCAGTTGGGGAGACTGGGGAGTCAAGGAAGGGGACCTTATCGGCATCATCAATCTCCATTAAGCTGAGCCACAAGTGGTGCTCGAGCACGACTAAGCTGGCCTGCCGATCGCTTGAGCCATGGTCTTGGTGGCATGTAGAGCCAGGACCTCCATGGAATGAAGCACCAAGGCTGCTTGCCCTCTCAGGAGAAGCCTCTCTGTGCGGAGAGAGCAAGGCACGCGGGTCCTGAGCCGGCTTGAGCCTGCTCGTCTCCAGGCGCTTAGGTCCGCTGCCCCGCTGTTTTTTTCCTTCCAGGCTCCTCTTTTCTTCTGAAAAGAAAGCTATCTGCGAGTGCAGAGAGGCAAGACTCATGTTCTCGCAGTGAGAACACTGAGTTTCTGTGAGCGTAGTTTCTGCGTGGGACTCACCCAGGCACGAAACGCACTCACCGTGACCGTAAGCGGCGTGCAGCTGCACGAGCGACAGTAACAGCACGGCATTTGCAACGGTGCTGAGAAATTTGCTCTTTGATATGTTGATATCTTTGATATCCCCGCTTATATAGCCAGATGGCCCCGTCCATATTGGCGGGCTCTGACGGGCTTCATGGCAATAGGCTGACAAGGCTTCAGTATCGGAGAAAAAAGGACCATTCCCCTTAACGTCTTAGCGATGCAGTACGAGTGAAGTATCGATAGGGAACTTAACGATACTCATTACCTTGAGTAGGATAAACTATTTATCCGATAAGAAAAAATGTGCATAAACTACGATGGAAACACATTTACAGAATAAATTCCACTATGCGCATCAAAAAATGCATTTGACTTGGCACAATGGGACAGGATAAGTTGACTAACCAGTGGACCTATCTCGTTGCACAGCATCTGAAATGTTGTTTTGGTTGTTCTGAAATGCCTGAGCAAAGTCTGTCATCAAAGTATGTCTGTATAATTGTCTTACATGACTGCGTTCCCAAACAGCAGGCATCCACCTTCGAAAGCAAGACGCATTTATCTGGGTTTTCGTCTCGCTCGCTCTGAGGCCACAAGTAATTATCAACTAGACAAAGATTTAATCAGGTGTTTTCCTACTTCTTATTAGTGTAGTTAGGACCATTTATCAGGAAAGTGACGAAATTGGTTCTCTTGACTCTGATGGAAATGATGCTTATTCAAAAATGTTTTATGCGATATTCTAGTTTTGTGCATAAGTTAAATTTGCATCTTTTTGGATGGAAATATAGCTAGTGGCTTCCATCGACTGATGGACTGTTTTGGTCAACAGCTAAAAAAAAATTGTGCCTGAACAAAATTATAAACGCAACACTTTTGTTTTTGCCCCCATTTTTCATTAGCTGAACTCAAAGATCTAAATACTTTTTCTATGTAATCAAAAGGCCTATTTCTCTCAAATATCATTCACAAATCTGTCTAAATCTGTGTCAGAGAGCACTTCTCCTTTGCCGAGATAATCATCCACCTCACAGGTGTGGCATATCAAGACGCTGATTAGACAGCATGATTATTGCACAGGTGTGCATTAGGCTGGCCACAATAAAAGGCCACTCTAAAATGTGCAGTTTTACTGTATTGGGAAGTTGCTGGATATTGGCAGGAACTGGAACACGCTGATGTATACGCCGATCCAGAGCATCCCAAACATGCTCAATGGGTGACATGTCCAGTGAGTATGCTGGCCATGCAAGAACTGGAATTTTCAGCTTCCAGGAATTGTGTGAAGATCCTTGCAACATGGGGCGTTGCATTATCATGCTGCAACATGAGGTGATGGTGAGAAGTTTAATGAAGCAAAATATAAATTATTCAAGTATAATCAATGTGAATATAGCCATTTATGTATTAAGTTATTCTACTATTATAATCGTGTATTTGCCTGCATGTATAGAATTCTGTATGAGAATGGAATGTGCAGACATATGAAGTACATGATAAGCACATGATGGCACATAATGGGGCCCTTATTTTCACAGAACATAAAATTAAGGCCTCATGACTGCAGCGTGATCCCATAACAAATTTGAATGAAATGTACTGAACACGCCTAGAAAAATAACAGTATATAAGAGAGTACAGAAAAAGAGTCTGGAGATTGCTCTACAGAGTTTTTCTCTGCTTTATTTCATCTGAAGAATAAAGTCTATCTTCTGGCATCAAAACCCCAAGACTTGAAGAATGATTCCTTACAGCATCGACAGAAGCCACCACAATGGTCGTGGATGAATGGCACAACAATGGGCCTCAGGATCTCGTCACGGTATCTCTGTGCATTCAAAATGCCATCAATAAAATGCACCTGTGTTCGTTGTCCATAACATACGCCTGCCCATACCATAACCCACCGCCACCATGGGCCACTCGATCCACAAGTTGACATCAGCAAACCGCTCACCCACACGACACCATACACGCTGTCTGCCATCTGCCCTGTACAGTGAAAACCGGGATTCATCCATGAAGAGAACACCTCTCCAAAGTGCCAGACGCCATCGAATGTGAGCATTTGCCCACTCAAGTCGGTTACGATGATGAACTGCAGTCAGGTCGAGACCCCGATGGGGACAACGAGCATGCAGATGAGCTTCCCTGAGACGGTTTCTGACAGTTTGTGCAGAAATTCTTTGGTTATGCAAACCGATTGTTGCAGCAGCTGTCCGGGTGGCTGGTCTCAGACGATCTTGGAGGTGAAGATGCTGGATGTGGAGGTCCTGGGCTGGTGTGGTTACACGTGGTCTGCGGTTGTGAGGCCGGTTGGATGTACTGCCAAATTCTCTGAAACGTCTTTGGTGACTGCTTATGGTAGAGAAATGAACATTCAATTCACGGGCAACAGCTCTGGTGAACATTCCTTCAGTCAGCATGTCAATTGCACGCTCCCTCAAAACCTGCGACATATGTGGCATTGTGCTGTGTGATAAAACATTTTAGAGTGGCCTTTTATTGTGGCCAGCCTAAGGCACACCTGTGCAATAATCATGCTGTCTAATCAGCATCTTGATATGTCACACCTGTGAGGTGGAGGGTTTATCTCGGCAAAGGAGAAGTGCTCACGAACACAGATTGTGAACAATATTTGAGAGAAATAGACATTTTGTGTACATAGAAAAAGTCTTAAAACTTTGAGTTCAGCTCATGAAAAATAGGGGCACAAATCAAAAGTTTGCATATAATTTTGTTCAGTGGATATGTATATCTAATATGTACAGTGGTGTGAAAAAGTTTTGGCACCCTTCCTGATTTCTTATTTTTTTTGTTTGTCACACTTTAATGTTTCAGATAATCAAATAAATTTAAATATTAGTAAAAGATAACACAAGTAAACACAACATGCAGTTTTTAAATGAAGGTTTTTATTATTTAGGGAAAACAAAATCCAAAACTACATGGCCCTGTGTGAAGAAGTGTTTGCCCCCCTATTAAAACTGTGATTTATCACACCTGAGTTCAATTTCTCAAGCCACACCCAGGCCTGATTACTGCCAAACCTGTTCGCAGTCAAGAAATCTCTTAAATAGGACCTGTCTGACAAAGTGATGTAGACCAAAAGATCCTCAAAAGCTATACATCATTCCGAGATCCAAAGAAATTCAGAAACAAATGAGAAAGAAAGTAATTGAGATCTATCAGTCTGGAAAAGGTTATAAAGCCATTTCTAAAGCTTTGGGACTCCAGCGAACCACAGTGAGAGCCAAAGGAATTCAGAAACAAATGAGAAAGAAAGTAATTGAGATCTATCAGTCTGGAAAAGGTTATAAAGCCATTTCTAAAGCTTTGGGACTCCAGCAAACCACAGTAAGAGCCATTATTCACAAATGGCAAAAACATGGAACAGTGGAGAACCTTCCCAGGAGTGGCCGGCCGACCAAAATTACCCCAAGAGCACAGCGACGACTCATCCAAGAGGTCATAAAAGAACCCATAACAACATCTAAAGAACTGCAGGCCTCATTTGCCTCAGTTACGGTCAGTGTTCATGACTCCACCATAAAAAAAGAGACTGGGCAAAAATGGTCAGCATGGCAGAGTTCCAAGACGAAAACAAAAAGAACATAAAGGCTCGTCTCAATTTTGCCAGAAAACATCTTGATGATCACCAAGACTTTTGGGAAAATACTCTGTAGACTGACGAGACAAAAGTTGAACTTTTTGGAAGTGTGTGTCCCATTACGTCTGGCGTAAAAGTAACACTGCATTTCAGAAAAAGAACATCATACCAACAGTAAAATATGGTGGTGGTAGTGTGATGATCTGGGGCTGTTTTGCTGCTTCAGGACCTGGAAGACTTGCTGTGATAAATGGAACCATGAATTCTGCTGTTTACCAAAAAATCCTGAAGGAGAATGTACGGCCATCAGTTTGTGACCTCAAACTCAAGCACACTTGGGTTATGCAGCAAAAAAATGATCCCAAACACACCAGCAAGTACACCTCTGAATGGCCGAAGAAAAACAAAATGAAGACTTTGGAATGGCCTAGACAAAGTCCTGACCTGAATCCCATTGAGATGCTGTGGAATGACCTTAAAAATGCGGTTCATGCTCAAAAACCCTCCAATGTGGCTGAATTACAACAATTCGGCATAGATGAGTGGTCCAAAATTCCTCCACAGCGCTGTAACCGACTATGCCAGTTCAGTATTGCAAAATCCTTGATTGCAGTTGTTGCTGCTAAGGGTGGCCCAACCAGTTATTAGGTTTGGGGGCAAATACTTCTTCACACTGGGCCATGTAGTTTTGGATTTTGTTTTTCCTTAATAATAGAAACCTTCAATTAAAAACTGCATGTTGTTCACTTGTCTTATCTTTTACTAATATTTAAATTTGTTTGATGATCTGAAACATTAAAGTGTGACAAACATGCAAAAAAATAAGAAATCAGGAAGGGGGCCAACACTTTTTCACACCACTGTATATACTGTATATCTGTTACGCTCTGGAGACGTTGCAACGTAGATCAAAGAAAATTCCTTTAATACGGTAAATGTAACTAGTACAGGCATACTAACCAACATAACATAAATGAGAACGGACCCCGACTAAGGGATTCCTGGGGAGCCCTCTGGATGAGCGGGCACTTGAGGGCGCTCTGGACGAGCGGGCACTTGAGGGCCCTCTGGACGAGCGGGCACTTGAGGGCGCTCTGGAGGAGCGGGCTCTGGAGGGTGCTCTGGAGGAGCGGAGCTGACTAGTACAGGGGGCTCAGGGGACTCAGGTGGCCATGGCGGACCAGGGGACAAAGGAGGCCATGGTGGGTCAGGGGACACAGGAGACCATGGCGGATCAGGGGATACAGGAGGCCATGGCGGATCCTCCGTGGCCTTAGCTGGCTCGGCCACGGGTATTGCACCCCCCCCCCCCCCCCCATTTTCTTGGAGAACACAAGGATCTGGGGGGCACTCCTGGGGGGCGGTCACTGAGGGCGTCGGAGGAGCGGCGCTGACTAACACAGGGGGCTCAGGAGACGAAGGAGGGCTGGACGGGACCAGCGGAGGCGAAGGAGACTCAGGAGAGCTTTCCAGAGCGGATTCTGTGGTGAGGATTGGAGCTAAAAACTCGGGGGGTAGCGCCATGTCCATGAGCGCGGAGAGGCCCACTGGAGCGGACTCTAGAGCTGGAGGTTTGGAAGACCGCTTCCTCCTCTTCAGCCTCTTCCTCTGGGCTGAGGTTTGAAAGAGTGAAGCAGCCGGCAAGCTTGAGAGGGCAGCGGCCGGCAGGCTTGAGTTAGCAGAGGCCGGCGGGCTTGAGAATGCCGCGGCTGGCGAACTTCAGTGAGTGGCGGCTGGAGAGCTTGAGAATGCCACGGCCGGCAGACTTGACTGAGGAGCGGCTGGAGAGCTTGACTTTAAAGGAGCAGATGGCAAGCTTGCAGCAACCACATGTGACGACCACGGGTCACTGAAGAGCTGTTTTAATAATCTTTTGTCATACTTTAAAGAAATACACTTATTTTGAAGTACACTTGATTTTCATTTTAACTGCAGTGTGTTATTTGATATTGCATTTAATATGTTTTACTAATTTGCCACTTTTTTTACCTCTATTTATATAGCGCCTTTAACAGTACAGATTGTCAATTTACAGTATAAAATAGGAAAATAGTGTCAATAGTAATAGTAACAATAGTAAACACTCAATTTTTCAGTAACTTCATCATTATATGTGTAATTACCAATATTAAAGTATGACATTCTGGGGCCCATTCTTCGTACCTCGCTTGATACATCTGAGATGATTTGAAAGATGCCAGATCTTCTAATCGTGATAACTGATCTCTGGCTAATTTGGTTCTTCAACGAATTTGCAGATTTGATTAAAATATCTGGATTAAGTTGTTTAAAGGTGCGTTCCATTTGACCGTAAGTGGACTGCGAAGTGGATAGGGTATTCCGCCATCTTAAGTGAGATTCCATTCCGAAGGGAACCGAACATATTCAGTTCGAAGGGCATTGCGAACGGCATAGGGAATAAGGGAACATCGATACATCATTTCACAGGAAGTGGAGAGGGAAAATCACACAACTGTCATAGCGCACCGCGTCATCAGTTAGAACTAACGATGGAGCAGAGCCGTTGAAAGAGTTTTTTAAAGGCTCTGCAATGGATGGGGTTGCAATAAATGTTTTATTATTATACAAATTAGAGTATTTTTGAATGGTTATGGCGATGAATGTTGCATTTGCATATTATATTGTATGAATAGGTGAAACTAAGTAAAACCGGCGAGAAACAGCTGAGGCTCTGTTATTTTTTATTTTACTTTATTTACCTCAGGAGAGTTATTAATGAGGCTGCGTGTGGGAAAGCTCACGAGATGAAACCACTACAATCTGTAACAGTCTAAACATATACATTTTGACTATATACTCCTGACTATCAGCTATGGAGTTTTGTCCTCTGTAGAGGACATTGTTTTAGCGATTTCTCTGAGACGTTACATGTCACAGTTGTACAGAGCACATTCAGGGCTTTTCTGAGATACTAAATGTTTGGATGTTTCATCATGACCACTCCCTCTGCTTGGTCGTCAAAAATGGCTGACAGTAATTTTGTTACAAAGGTAGCGCAAAAGCGCCTTCTAGTGGCCATTGGCGGACGCACAAAAAACGATTATGCACGTGATGAGCAGTCGTGCTCCACCAGAAGACGGTTCCAGAAGTCACGATGCAGTGTTGGTGGTGATTATTAAAACTGTGTGCGTCCATTGGAGAAAAGTGAGTTTATATTATTCCTTAGTTGTTTGAGATTGATTATATATGTGTAGATTTAGAAATCATTGCGTAATTGGTTCATGAATCCACTCGAGAAAAAAGATGAGTCCCTGCCTTTGTCATTAGAAACATGAACGTCCGTACCAATTTTTTAAAAAAATTTTTTTTTTTTTATGCATGCACAGTGTTTGTAGGTGATGTGAGTGTTTTCTGTATCTTGAAACAGATAATTCTTTTGTCCTGTACCAATTCAATATGTAGGATAAGTGATTATAAACGTTAAATATAATAGTATTGCCTGTATTAACAAAAAAGAGGAGCTTCTGTATGGTGCTAAACCTTATGTTCCAAAGACAAAAGAAAACTGATAAACCAACTGTATACAGTAAATGGTAGCTACGGAGAAATGTGGCCCTTTAGTATTGTTTTGTGTATTTGCAGCCACACAAAGTAAATCAAGAGTGTAACCGCATGCTGCAACTACTATACCGTTTAATGTATGTCTGTGCTGCTGAAGAAAATTCAGTAAACTGTTCAATTTGATTCCTGCCTCCTGTGCTACGTTCTGACCGACGTTCCAGGGCGAGAACTATAGGCTCCTAAGCGCCTGCGGTCCTTTCTCTTAAACAAATTTAGTGATCAAGTGTAAGTTGTGGAACACCCTTATGGAAATATGGTAATATTTTGTAATTATAATTTAAATATGACTTTTTTTAATTGTGTGTCATAAATCAACTTCTCAGGAAAATGTTATGGGGTTTCAAACCAAAATATGACTTCCTGTTATAAAACAGGACATGATTTCATACATGTCCACTTTAGAGGACACCAGGACTAAAATCATGTTTATTACACATTTTGGGAGACAAAACAAATGAATAGAGAAAAAATTATGTATCAATATTCCTATTAAATATTAGATATTATTATGAAAATCTTGCTAATTATTACTCCCATTATTGCACTTCTTTGTTCATTCTATGTTGCCCCAAAAACACATTAATATGCAAATTAGATAGTTTATAGATACATTGTATATAATTGGAAAAATAGTTTATTTCATTTACTCATTTTACACACATTTTGCATAAAGAAAAGTGGTATATCAAATCATTCTGTTATATCTTCCATAACATAGTTGACAGTCATCTTTATATAAAGTTTGGTATAAACAATGAAAATTGATTTGTGATTAAAACAAAAATCCCACTGTTTTTGTCTTTTCATGTCTATTCATGTCTTTTTATTTTTTAAAAACAGGACTTTTTAAAGTCCCGAGGTCTTCTATAGAGGACATGGCATAACATATGAATAATATATCATTTTTCAAAAATTTTATTTTTCTATTTTTTTCTTATGCTCTAAACAATGTAATGACATGAAAAAATACTAAATTCACAAAACTTTTTTTTTTTTTTCTGGTAATCGGGAGTCTATTTCTTATATAACTAATGCATATGTATTTTGTTTAAATTTGAAAGTAAAATAAATGACTATTTATTTATGTTATATCACAATCTGCGTGACTCTGCCGTTGATTTTCTTTGATGATGTTGCAGGGCGTTCCAAATGAGCGATTATTGTTAGCAAAGTTCACTTCAACGGCTATCCCGTGCTTTTAGCGACGTACGAAGAACGGACCCCTGGTTTCAATAGAAAAAAACAAGGGTAACACTTTATTCCGATAGTCCACTTTAGACATTCTACTAACAGTAAGTAACTTTGCAACTACATGTCAACTAGCAGTCATTTAGTAGAGTATTAGACTGTCTGCTTAATATCTTCTAA
Source organism: Sinocyclocheilus anophthalmus (assembly GCA_018155175.1). Lineage (NCBI taxonomy): Eukaryota > Metazoa > Chordata > Actinopteri > Cypriniformes > Cyprinidae > Sinocyclocheilus > Sinocyclocheilus anophthalmus. Next base: position 175,082 of record JADLZN010006973.1, read on the forward strand.
ATCTTTATTTTGATGGGTCCACAACATATACATCATACTGACTATGAGAAACTTTGCAAGAATGTCAACTTATTCTACTAACCCTAAACCTAACTTAACAGTCTACTCAGAGTTAGTAGACATGTTGCTGCACATTAATGAGAAGTAGTTGACATGTAGTTACTTATAGTTATTAGAATGTCTAAAGTGGACTATCAACATAAATTAATGAATGAATGAATGAATGATTCATTTATATAGCGCTTTGTGTATTGTTGTACACCCAAAGCTCTTTACAATCATGTGGGGGGGTCTCTGCTCAACCACCACCAGTGTGCAAGCATCCACTTGGATTATGCGACGGCAGCCACAGGACAACGGCGCCAGTGCCTTCACTCAACACCAGCTAACAGGTGGAAGAGGGGAGAGTCATAGGCACATCAAGTGGTTAGGGATTATTAGGAGGCCCTGATAGACAAGGGCCAGGGCAGGAATTTGGCCAGGACACCGGGGTTACACCCCTATTCTTTACGAGAAGTGCCATTGGATTTTTAATGACCAGAGAGTGTCAGGACCTCGGTTTAACGTCTCATCCAATGGACGGTGCTTTTTGACCATATAGTGTCCCCGTCACTACACTGGGGTGTTAGGACCCACGCAGACCACAGGGTGAGCACCCCCTGCTGGCCTCACTAACACCTATTCCAGCAGCAACCTAGTTTTCCCAGGAGGTCTCCCATCCAGGTACTGACCAGGCTCAACCCTGCTTAGCTTCAGTGGGCAACCAGTCTTGGGCTACAGGGTGATATGGCTGTGGCGTAAAATGTATAAAGTGTAACCAAAGCGAGTTTTATGTACTTATGTGGGTCAAAAATGCACTCAAAAGTTCAACTAATTGCATTTAATATAAACTTAACATAATACATTATAATTTAATTGTAAATAACATGCAATTAATTTTCCTATATTCTCAGACACTACACTATCACACATCACTCAACAGGTTAATTCAAGTCAGTTCATTTGTGTTTCAGCCTTATTCATGCCGTTATTCTCCTTTTTCATATTTCTAGGACCATCACTGTATAATGTAGAGAAGTGATGAACTGACTAAAGAAATACTTTCTGCTGTTGTTAGATCTTTGCTTAGTGAACAGGAAGTAACTGACATGGAGGCGCTTCACTTCGTCAGCTTTTCCAAAATAGTTTGTCCTGAAGCAGATAGTGGAAGATTCTGAAGGGCCCTGGACTGTGACATCTTCAGTTTTTGTCGTGCGAGTCTGAAAGGTCATAGACAACATGAATACATCTTGGCAATCGGATCAAATAATTAGTCTAAAAAAAACGAGACTTGTGGCTATAATGACTGTCTCTGTTGGTTTACTGTTATACTGTAACTGCAGAGATATTTTTTGCTAATGGATATGCTTTTGAATAAATCTGCTAGGGAAACAAATTTGGTTTTGATTTTGACTCTATTCAGTGGGGAAAAAAGTATTTTGCAGCAGAAAGCAGCTGTGACATATTGTCCCTGCAGGAATTTGTACAGAATGAATCGGATGAATCATCATATTCAGCACTCGATACATGTTGCCAACTTGCATTCGAGATTTCTAAACTGAGACTAGATGCAATCTGAGCTCGTCAGCAGAGGCAGACACAGTTGTAACGGGGCTGACAAGACGTGAGAAGTGCAGATCCATTCGCAAAGCTTTATTTCAGAGACGTGGTAAAACAGGCATGGTCAAAACACTGGAACAGGTAATGGCGGGCAAAACCACAAAATAGTCATCGGGCTAGCGTATGTCACCGATTAGCAGACAGAATCACAGGGGCGAGACGAGAGGGAGAAACCCAAGAAAACTGGCGACGATCAAAACCGGAGAAAACAGACAAGGCTAAGGCAGGGAAACAAATGAGGGCTCTGTAGTGTAGCTATCTGAGATATGCGCTAAACCCTACCTCGGCAGATGGAAGGGATCAGAGTGAGTGTTAAATAGTGAGGGGGTGATATGAAACAGCTGGGTGCAATCAGTGTTAACAGCTGTGTGCAATCCGTGCTGAGTGCAATCAGTGCAATGAATGTGGGATATGTATCCGGGGTTGATGTGGCAACAGTGTGTAGTGCGAGAGTCAATGACATGAAAATGGTGACCTCTGATGGCTAGCAATGGAAGTTCATTGACCCGGATTCGTGGACGATCCCCCCCCCCCCCCACCACCCCCAATGAGCGGCTTCCAGACGCTCAAAACCCTTTACATTCCGGTGGAGTGGAGGCGGAACAGGGGGAGGGATGGAGGGCCACCTGGAAGTGGAGAGACCGGGGACTGAAGCAGAGCCGGCAGAGCAGGGAGCCAGGGCGGAGCCGGCAGCACAGGTGGAGCAGAAGACCACCACAGCAGAACAGACAGGACCGAAGATCCCCCTGGCGAAGCAGAAGACCACCAGAACAGACTGAATACCACCCCAGGACCATCACGGCGGAGCAGAGGACCACCAGAGTCAGACAGTAGACCACCACGGTGGAGCAGAAGACCACTAGAGCCCCCCAAAGAAAAAAACGTAGACCACCCCGGCGGAGCAGAGGACCACCACGGCGGGGCAGAGGACCACCACGGCGAGGCAGAGGACCACCAGAGCCAGACAGTAGACCACCACGGCGGAGCAGAGGACCGCCCCGGCGGAGCGCCACCATGGCGGAGCATAGGACCACCGGAGCCATACAGTAGACCACCACGGCGGAGCAGAAAACCAACACGGCAGAGCAGCGGACCACCAAGGCAGAGCAGAAGGACCACCAAGCCAGAACAGACACCAACGGCGGAGCAAGGACAGAGAACCCCCTTGGTGCAACCACACGATCAGGAGACCATGGCGGAGACCTTTAACACAGAATAGCATAGACAGACAACACAGACAGACATTGGGTTTATATACAAGACTGAGCCTTCAGGAGGCAGCCTCCCTGGCGACACAAGAATTTCACAAACGGCCTCCATAGGCCGGACAGGACAGTATGCGGATCCCGACGGCCCTACATAGCCGTGCATACGAGCAGGGAGCTTGCCAACGGCCTCTATAGCTGTGACAGGACGAGCAGGTAGCTCGCAAACGGCCTCTATAGCTGTTACAGGACGAGCAGGGAGTTCGCAAACTGCCTCTATAGCTGTGACAGGACGAGCAGGGAGCTCGCAATCGGCCTCTATAGCTGTGACAAGACGAGCAGGGAGTTCGCAAACGGCGTCTATAGCTGTGACAGGACGAGCAGGTGAGTTCGCAAACGGCCTCTATAGCTGTGCCAGGACGAGCAGGGAGTTCGCAAACGACCTCTAGAGCTGTGACAGGACGAGTAGGGAGTTCGCAAATGGTCTCTATAGCTGTGGCAGGACGAACAGGGAGCTCGCAAACAGTCTCCTTAGCCGTGACAGGATAGACAGAGAGTTCATAGGCGGCCTCCTTGGCTGGAACAGGACAGGCAGAGAGTTCATAACCGGCCTCCTTGGCCGGAACAGGACAAACAGAGAGTTCATAGACGGCCTCCTTGGCCAGAACAGAACAGGCAGAGAGTTCATAGACGGCCTCCTTGGCCGGAACAGAACAGGCAGAGAGTTCATAGACGGCCTCCTTGGCCGGAACAGGACAGGCAGAGAGTTCATAGACGGCCTCCTTGGCCAGAACAGGCAGAGAGTTCATAGGCAGCCTCCTTGGCGAACGGACGGCGAGAGTTCTCAGACGACCTCCTTGGCCGGAACAGACCAGGCAGATCATTCATTGACGGCCTCCTTGGCCGGAAACAGAACAGACAGAGAGTTCATAGACGGCCTCCTTGGCCGGAACAGACCAGGCAGATCATTCATTGACGGCCTCCTTGGCCGGAAAAAAGACAGACAGAGAGTTCATAGGCAGCCTCCTAGGCTGGGACAGAACAGACAGAGAGTTCATAGACGGCCTCCTTGGCCGGAACCGGACAGGCAGGACGTGCGTTTGCTGGCGCCACCACCACGCAAGAACTGAGGGCAAGTGTGCATCTCGTGAGGTTTCTGCATGCCTGCGCCGCCACCTCTGAAGAGACTTCAGTGGACACCGTGGCCGCTGGGAGCACGGCAGTGGACACCGCTAACTCGGGAGGTTCTGCAGCGTAAGCCGCCACCTCTGGATGTTGTAGCCGGTGCTGCTGCCTCTAGTAAATCGGCGGTGGAGTACGCGGCCCAGATACACCATAAAGCAAACCCCTATATGGGAAGTGCTGCAGACAGGGGAATTAGTTCATGAACAGAAGGGTTAGAGTGAGTGGTTTTGGGGATACCAGCTGCGTGTGCAGACACCAGCGTTGCATCCCTCACACTGGACACCAGACTGGGATACCGACGGACCGACCCCGACAATCTGGGTGCAACAGATAGGACGTGACATGACTCTGGATGATCAGCTGTGATGCGACGTGAATCTGGATGACTAGCTGAGACGTGACGCGACTCTGAATGAATAGCTGTGACGTTACGTGACTCTGGACGAACAGCTGTGATGCGACGTGAATCTGTATGAATAGCTGAGACATGGCGAGACTCATGAAGATCAGCTGTGACTTGACTTGACTCATGAAGATCAGCTGTGACTTGACTGACTCATGAAGATCAGCTGTGACTTGACTCATGAAGATCAGCTGTGACTTGACCTGACTCATGAAGTCAGCTGTGACTTGACCTGACTCATGAAGAACAGCTGTGACTAGACTTGACCCATGAAGATCAGCTGTGACCAGACTTGACCCATGAAGATCAGCTGTGACTAGACTTAACCCATGACGATCAACTGTGACTTGACTCATGAAGAACAGCTGTGACTTGAACTCACCTCCTGAAGTCATCTGGACTTGACTCGGAAAGATCAGCTGTGACTTGACTTGACTTGTGAAGATCAGCTGTGACTTGACTTGCTTCATGAAGAACAGCTGTGACTTGACTCATGAAGATCCGCTGTGACTTGACTAGCCTCATGAAGATCCACTGTGACTAGACTCGACTCATGAAGATCAACTGTGACTTGCTCATGACATCACTGGTGACTTGACTCATGAAGAACAACTCTGACTTGACTTGGTTCGTGAAGATCAGCTGTGACTTGACTCGTGAAGATCAGCTGTGACTCGACTCGTGAAGATCAGCTGTGACTTGACTCATGAAGATCAGCTGTGACTTGACTCGTGAAGATCAGCTGTGACTTGACTCGTGAAGATCAGCTGTGACTTGACTCGTGAAGATCAGCTGTGACTTGACTTGACTCGTGAAGATCTGTTGTGACTTGACTTGACTTGACTCCTGAAGATCAGCTGTGACTTGACTTGACTCGTGAAGATCAGCTGTGACTTGACTTGACTCGTGAAGATCAGCTGTGACTTGACTTGACTCATGAAGATCAGCTGTGACTTGACTCCTGAAGATTAGCAGTGACCTGACTTGACTCATGATAAGGAACTGTAACTTGACTTGACTCATTATGATCAACTGTGACTTGACTAGACTTGTGCAAAGGAACTGTGACTTGACTAGACTCATGACTTTCAACTGTGACTTGACTAGACTCATGATCATAAACTGTGACTTGATTTGACTCGTAATGATCAGCTGTGACTAGACTTGACTCGTGATAATGAATTGTAACTTGACTTGACTCATGAAGATCAGTTGTGACTTGACTAGACTCATACATATCAGCTGTGACTAAACTTGACTCATGATAATGAACTGGAACCTGACCGGACTCATGACGATCAGCTGTGACTTGACGGCGCTCAAGATGGGCAGCTGTGACATGACGGGGTGCCGTTGTGTCCGCCATTTTGCGATCAGGCTCTACTGCCGCCGCCATTTTGTGAGCGTGTTCTGGTACAGCCGTCATTTCAGTCACAGACACGGTGTCGCTTTCCTCCTCCGCGTCACCCACAGTAAACAAAGGGCCAACGGACAACAAAGCATAATCCATTAGGTCCCTTAAACTACCGTTAAATTCCTCTCCATGTAACCAAGATTTCGTGGGTTCATTGAGTCCAAAACGGAACAAGTCTTTAAACAAAATCTCATCATACAGTGGAACCTGATAAGATAGTTCACAGAACCGGTGAACATACTCCTCAATAGAAAGGCCTCCTTGCCGAAGATGTAGTAGCTGGGTGACTGGGTCCATACCTGGCCAGAGCCCACTGGAAAAGCCGCTGGATCCTTGTGTGGCCGAGTATTCTTTTACGGGGCTGACGAGACGTGAGACGTGCTGATCCATATGCAAAGCTTTATTAGACGGAGACGTGGTCATAAGACAGGCAGGGTCAAAACATGGGCAAACAGGTATATGGCGGGCAAACCACAAGAATAGTCCTAGGGCTAGCATACGTCACCGATCGGCAGACAGAAGCACAGGGGCAAGACGAGAGGGAGAAATCCAAGAAAACAGGCAAAGATCAAAACCGAGAAAACTGACAAGGCTCCGGCTAACGGTAAGGCTAAGGCTACCAAATGAGGCTCTGAGTTGTAGCTTCCTGAGATCTGCTATACAATACTCGGCAGAGGGAAGGGATCCGAGTGAGTGTTAAATAGTGAGGGAGTGAAATGAAACAGCTGGGTGCAATCAGTGTTACAGATGTGTGCAATCAGTGCAGTGTGCAAATCATGCAATGAATGATGGGATATGTAGTCCGAGAAGATATGCAACAGTGTGAGTGCGAGAGACAATGAAAATGGGAAGGGTGACCTCTGATGGCTAGCAGATGGAAGGTCATGGACCGGATACGTAACAGGACCAACTCCATTACTTGAGGTGAAAGTACAGATACTGCCTGGTCAAATCTTATTCTCATTCCATAAGTAAAAGTACAGAAGTACTTGCTTTTAAAAGTACTTAAGTAGCAAAAGTACATTTCCTTTTTTTTGTCAATGCACTGTTTTACTGTTGCACGTAATACATGCAATACTTCTGAAGCAACTTAGAATACATTACACCTATTGAATACACTGACTAGCTTGTAGTATTTTTTGGAATAAAGAGCTTTTAGAATGAAACCTATGGGGAAAAAAACAAAAAAATTAACACCCCTACCCACCCCCACAAAAGCAGGATGGGACTCCCACAGTTTCTTGACATGTGTGCCAGCTTCTATGTGTAGCCATTCATCCACATTTGAACAGAGCGGACAGTGAAATCCTGTAAAAATCAAACCTGCTTTAAAACCCAACAACACAACTGTAGCTGTATAATGTTACGACAGAAACACTGCTTTAACAAAAAAGCAAAACAGCAAGACTTATTTGACATCAAAACAAAAATAAAAAAAATGCTGTCTAATCGCTCTCACTATACTTTGATGTCACACACAGAACAGTATATGCAGTGCTGCTTCAAGTCCAACACCTTTTGTGTTTTATTAGGAGATGCTTAACAGTTCCTCTGTGGCTTTATATGTAATATTTTCACGTACACAATTTAGGCAAGACAAGGCAAATTTATTTATATAGCACATTTCGTACACAATGGTAATTCCAAGTGCTTTACATAAAAGAAAGGTTACATAATCATCTAAAAATAATAATAATCACAAAAATAAAGCAAGGAATTTAAAAACTTTGAAGATGATTTAAAATTAATTTAAGACAGTTAAAAATAGAAAATGATATTACATACATAAAATACAGTGCAATCAGTTCGGACATTGCACAGTGCTCATTCAGTAAATGCACAGCTGAGTTTAAATGTGACTAATGTTTTAGCACATCTGGTCTCTTCTGGAAGCTGATTCCAGCTGTGGGTGGCATAATAACTAAAAGCGGACTCCCCTTGTTTTATGTGAACCCTTGGTATTTCTAACTGACCTGATCCTAATGATCTGAGTGGTCTGTTAGGTTTATAATCAGTGAACATATCTGCTATGTATTTAGGTCCTAGGCCATTGAGTGATTTATAAATGAGTAAAAGTACTTTAAAATCAATCCTAAATGTAACTGGAAGCCAGTGTAAGGACCTGAGGACTGGTGTGATATGTTCAGATTTTCTGGTTCTAGTCAGAATTTTGGCAGCAGCGTTCTGGATGAGCTGCCGCTGTCTAATGGTCTTCTTGGGAAGGACCGGTGAGGAGACCATTACAATAGTCAACCCTACTGGTAAGGCATGAACAAGTTTCTCCAAGTCATGACTGGAAACAAAACATCTAATTCTAAGTTTTTGAGATGATAGTATGCTGATTTAGCTACTCCTTTGACATGACTACTGAAACTAAGGTCTGTCTCCAGAATCACACCAAGATTCTTGACTTGATTTTTAGTTGTTTGACCCCTAAAGTCCAGGTATGCATTCACCTTGAGAACTTCATCTTTGTTTTCAAATGCAATGACTTCAGTTTTTTTTTTTTGTTTAACTGAAGAAAGTTCTCGCACAACCAACTGTTAATTTCATCAATGCATTGGCAGAGGGAGTCACTGGGGCTGTAGTCATTTGGTGATAAGGCTAAGTAAATCTGGGTATCATCAGCATAGCTGTGATAGGCAATTTGGTTCTTTCTCATTATATGACTTAGTGGGAGCATATACAGGCTAAACAAGAGTGGTGAAAGAATTGAGCCTTGTGGGACTCCGCATGTCATGGACGTCCACTTAGACTTATGCTCTCCTATACTCACATAATAACTCTCCCTTCTAAGTATGTCCTGAACCATTTGATTATCATCCCAGAAAGCCCGACCCAGTTTTACAGTTTCTCTAGAAGTATGTTATGATCGACCATGTCAAATGCAGCCCTGAGATCTAGTAGTACCAGCACTGATATTTTTGCCAGATTCAGAATTTAAGCGAATACCATTTATTATCTTAATGAGCGCTGTCTCTCTGCTGTGATGCGGTCGGAAACCAGATTGAAAATTGTCCAGGTATCCATTTGAGTTTAAGTATTTGTTCAGCTGATTAAAGACTAACTTTTCAATAATCTTTCCTGTAGAAGGAAGATTTGATATTGGTCTATAACTGCTCAAAATATTGTTATCAAGATTGCAAAAATCAGACATTATTGTGTCTAATATATACCACAATATTAATTTCTTTTTATTGAATTGTTGTAAATAAATATCATGTTTGCAGCTGGTCAGTGTTCAAAAAAATGCTGGAAAATCATTTCATGTAGCCCTACAAGAGTGATTACTGATAAACTGTCTGAAATAAAAGAAAGTCAAGTTTAGAGAAGAAAAAAATCACCCACTGACTTTCAGAGCTGATACATAGTAACGACTTTCTACTTTGAGGACCTTGATAGAAATGTAGTTGAGTGAAAAGTACAATATTTGTAGTTAAAGTCATAAGTTCCCAGAGAAAATAATACTCAAGTAAAGTACCAATACTCAAAAAGTGTACTTAAGTGCAATACTCAAGTAAATGTACTTCGTTACTGTCCGCCTCTGCTCGTCATCCAGTAGAATCACCTCCAACTAGAGAGAAAAGGCATTTGAGCATGAAAGGTCTCATGTCAGACTTACTTCCTGCTGTAGTATTTCCTGTTTGAGTGATAGAAGTTTGACCTTTTCCAGGGTGCATGTTACACCACACCATGTGACTCACTACAGCTGCTTTATGATAATCTTGTTGATGCACATCCTCGTGTAAAAAAGTGGTACCACTTTACAATAGGATCTCATTTGTTAACATTAATGCAACTAACATGAACTGACAAAAAACGATATATTTTTACAGCATTTGTTAGTTAATAAAAAAATAATATTATATTTTAAATTTGAATACAAGACATTTTTGCACAAGAGATTTAAAATGAGATTTTTATATATGTATATAATGTGAGGTACTCAAATTTAAATCTCACTCTAAATCATTTTAAACCATGCATCATTTTTAAAGTGAAATTTAAATTTGAATACTGGTTTTAATAGTACAAATAATAAGTGTGTGTGTGTGTGTGTGTGTGTGTGTGTGTGTGTGTGTGTGTGTGTGTGTGTGTGTGCGCGCGTTAAAAGAAAACCATTACCGTCATCGGGGCTCTCAGGATTGCCACATCTGCACGATTAACTTTTAACCCTTTTAGAACAAAAATGCAGATGCACATTTCTCACCCGTTTAAAAACAAGGACAGACTGCTCCACTGCTGAAGGTAACCTAGCAACAGTTCACTGAGAAGTGATGCTGGATGAATGTTTTACAACAAATCCCAGGACACTGGAGTCTGAGAAGCATCTACTCAACATCTAGACATCCACACTGATAATCTATTAAACTGAGATGAATTTTATACACCTGGGCTTAAGCTGGAAATCAGCATCTGGGGCAGTCAGTGCTCAAGAGACATTTCTCAAGGCTTTTGTTCTCTCCTTATAGGAGTTTTATCTACATTCTCTGTCATTCTCTTGTGTTCTCTTTCTCTTGCATTTTTAGGTATCAGTAATGTCAGCAAATCAGCATATTAGAATGATTTCTGAAAGATTTTGTGACACTGAAGACTGGAGTAATAATGATGAAAATTCAGCTTTGCATCACAGGAATAAATTCCATTTGAAAATTAAAGTCGACATGGTTATTTTAAAGGGGTCATATGATGCGATTTCAAGTTTTCCTTTCTCTTTGGAGTGTTACAAGCTCTTGGTGCATAAAGAAGATCTGTAAAATTGCAAAGACTTCAACCAAGCCTACCTAAAACGGCTCGTTCTAACACGCCCCCACATGTCTACGTCACGATGTGGAAATATATTATATAGCATAATGCCGCCCAAATGTGCACGCAAAGAAAGAAGGCGTGGTTTCAGGAACAGCAGTAGTGTTGATGCAGCCATGTCAGGGAGACACTGTGTGTTTCAGTGCGAAAGCAAAAGCACTTTATTTGGCCTTCCGGAAGTAGATGCAATTAGGAATCATTGGTTAAGATTTATTTACAACAGAACAGCACAACCCAGATGTTCAAATTTGTGCAACACATTTTATGGACGACAGTTTTTTGAACCTAGAAGAGTACAAGGCTGGCTGTGCACAAAGGCTATTTTTTTTTAAAAAAAGGGTAAATTCCGACTTTGCCATGACAATCTGACACTTCTGAATCAGCGACTGTAAGTATGTTTTGTTATTAGTTTAAGTATTTGCTATTGACTGTTCAAATGCGGAGTTTTGCGCAGCGCAGAGTAACGCGTCGTGTGTGTGTGTGTGTGTGTGTGTGTGTGTGAGGGGAACAGGGTCACATCACAGGAGAGTGAACTGCCTGTCAGAAATCATAGCACGTCAGCTGTCTTAACCGCGCGGCTTGTGTACTGCATCATCACTGTGTCTGTCACGCGACTCTGTTGCCCTTTCGGGCTTGAACTGATGGTAAAACTAACGACATTATTAACTGTCTTGATATTTACTTTGAAAGCTGAAGAGATTATGGTAAGGGGTGTTACATTTCCGACGTGTGCTTGTGGTGTTCGGCCAATCACAATGCACTGGGTCAGCTGGCCAATCAGAGCAGACTGCGCTTGCCTCGTCAAAGGATGGCTTTGTTGAAAACGACGAGTGGCGGGGCATAGAGGACTTACAATAATGTACAGTATTTGAAAAATAATGTGTTTTTTGAACATTAAAGCATGTCAACATATTCTGTTACACCAAATACACAAAATAATGATCTTTTAAAACAGCATCATATGGCCCCTTTCAATCGTAATCATATTTTACAATATTACTGTTTTTACTGTAATTTTAATCAAATAAATGCAGCTTTGAAAGGCATAAGAGACTCCTTTAAAAAAACAAAGAATAAGCACTTGTTTATTTTCAAACTTTTGACCAGTAGGGTTGAAGAAGCTGTGGTCATTTAAATATTTGTGAGTGATGTGAACCCTCAGATAACTCGAAATGTTATGAGCCAATGATGTTCTAAAAAGTGGATTTTACAAATGCACATAAATCCATGTGTCATTTATATGGTTGTGGCATAATTGCAGGATCTAGTTTGAATGAAGACTGAAGCAGAATCGCTTATAGGTCACGGTCAGATGTTTATGGATTGGCTTAAATGTTAAATTTATTTTGTGCAAACCTACAGTGGATTTGCTATATGCTAAATCCTAAATAAATGAAAGAAATCTAATATGATGCAGAGAATGTTTTAGTGCACAGAAATGAAAAATAAAGCGAAAAGTGCTTAAGAAATGACAGTACAATTAGCAAAAATAGCAGTACAATTTCATACTCTAAACAAAAACTTGTGCAGGATGTCACTTCTTGTGGACTGTGCCCATAAATTACAATGCCATTATCCTCAATGATAATCCCCATTACAGTGTAGCTTACAATACGGTGATGGTTTGTTGATTTTATCAAGACATGATCCTTCCATGACTTCCTTCCTTCTGCCTGGATTCAGTCTCTCAGTGACAGTAGATAGTATGTAGAAACCATGCTTCATCACCTAAGGGAAGCAATCCACTGTGTGTAAGAGTCAATCAATGTGCAATCTGAGGCTCCATTCTTCTCTCCTATGAACATGTCGTATTCTATGAATAACGCATACAGTGCTAGAGGGAGCACAAAGCAGGTAGGATCAGTGCTGTATTTGGTCCCCGATGTGATGCTCAGGAACCGCACTCGAGACCATTAATGGAACTTGAAGTATGACACATTTTTCCACCCTCTTTACTTAAGGGTGATTAGTTACTGGAGCTGAAATAATTCCTGTGACTGACACTATATGAGACAGGGACCAGAGGTATTGTCCATTAATTGGTGATTTATATCATCGCGACACTGATAACAAAAGTTTTGTCTTTGCACTGAGCACTTTTTTTTTTGCACCTTTCTGACCTCTAAATAAAGTAATTTTTATAAGAAATCTTCAGTTTCACTTTATTTTGATGGTCCCTTTAACACATTCTGTTGAGTAACCTTGCACCTACATAGCTACTAACTCTCATTAGAGTGTTAGTACAGTAGTAGACTGCTAGGGTTAGGGTTCGAATAAGTTGACATATACTTACTTGCAAAGTTACTTACAGTCAGTAGAATGTCAGGACACCATCACAATAAAGAGTTAGCAGATATTAATCGGACTAATCTACTAGGCCTAATACTCTAATGACCGTTTGCTGACGTGTAGATGGAAAGTTACTTATTGTCAACAGAATACTCAAAAGGGACCATCAAAATGAAGTGTTACCAAATCTACTAGCATTATGTGTGTGAGTTCCTCTCCTTGTTAAACTTTGATTTATGTCATCATCTCATGATCTAAGGCTTTTCTTATCTCCCTGAAAAAAAATTAGAAAGTTGGTGAGATTTAGGCATAATTAATGCATTAATGCTCTTAAATGGCACATTTGGTTTGATTGTTAAAGGGGTCATATGATGCGATTTCAAGTTTTCCTTTCTCTTTGGAGTGTTACAAGCTGTTCGTGAATAGTTAAGATCCCTAAATTTGCAAAGACTAAAGTCTCAAACCCAAAGAGATATTCTTTATAAAAGTTAAGACTTGTCCATGCCCTCCTAAAACGCCTTGTTTAAACACGCCCCCACATGTCTACATCACTGTGTGGGAAGATTTGCATAACACCGCCCAAATGTTCGCAATACTCGCTGTAGTATTGTTGCTGCCGCCATCGCCATGTCGTGAAGACGTTTGTGTTTCACCATGTGTTTCGTTGCGAAAGCGAAAATACTTTGTTTGGTCTTCCAAAAGAGGACACGACTAGAAATCAGTGGTTAAGTTGTATTTACAACACTTTTCCAGAACTGTTCAACCCAAATATTCAGATGTGTCCAGCGCATTTTATGGAGGACTTTTTCCTGATCCTGGTAGAGTAGACTACAATGCTGGCTGTTCTGACTCACAATCTGTAAGTAGCCTACGTTTTCATATTACAGATTTTCCCTGATATTTAAAGCAAGTTTTTTGGGTAGTGTATAGTAGGGCTTGTTGTTTGTCATTTCGCCGATCACAAATGCAGACTGGTTTTATGTTTACGCCGCGCGATACGCAACGCAACGCGTAAAAAACAATATAATTCATTATAATCTATAATTATGTCCCCAATGGATGCAACAAATGCCTCTTTTATAATGGATTTTAATGCTTTTGTCTCGTCGCTCCAGCCGGACAGTGACGTACATTTCTGTCATACGCTTGAAGTCTCGGCCAACACAAAAACGCCTTGGTAGCTGGCCAATCAGAGCACACCTCGCTTTTCAGACCGATGAGCTTTGTAAAAATCGACGCGTTTCAAAAAGGCGGGGCATAGAGGAGAAACAATAATTACAGTATGTTGAAAATAATGTTTTTTTTTAACCTTAAACAGTATAAACACATTTCATTACACCAAATACACAAAATAATGTTCTTTTTAGCAACATCATATGACCCCTTTAAACCAAAGTTCGATTCTGACTCACATCCTTGGAACACTGATCGCGCACATGTTCAGAGCACTTCAAATATGGTAAACATGAAAGCTCAAACATTTTCTACTAACTAATATGGTTTGTTAATATGTGCAGAAAAGCCTAAACAACTCAATTCATGTGGATTGACTTTTTGAACTTTTTTGAATGATTTTATGAACGTTTTGAATCAGAAAAGTGGTTGCGTAGACTTTCAGTGGAAGCATATAAATCTCTCAGGTTTCATTAAAAATAACTTCAATTGTGTTTCAAAAATGGATGAAAGTCTTGTAAATATTGTGGTATGTAAATGATGACAAAATTCTCTTTTTTTGGGGTGAACTATCCATTTATGAAGAAAATATGGTTCTCTTGCTTTACTACTAAAAGTTTTAGTATATCAGACAATATGGCATTTAGAATCTGATATTCTATTCTATTGCCATCATTTATACTTCTAATCAGATATAAATCCTAACAAAATTCTGAAATACTCTTTCACATCAACCAAACTCTGACATCAAATGTATCCAGGTCCCCACCATTGCTCTAAGTTGAAAGTGCCCTTATCTATATAAAATATATATAATATAATAATATAATTGTTTGTTTGTTTGTAAAATGTAATTTATTTACCAGTGTCTTATCCAAAAAGTACAACAAAACCATGCAGTGGAAAACTATCAAAGTGACTGTTCAGTTAGATATTATAAAACAACCACTTTTTGTCTAGTTTCTGAGCTTGTGTTTCTCTCGTGGACTGAAGCTGTTGTTCTTATCTGAGAATGTAGGTCAGAACAAAATGCTTGTACTCTCGTTCTCTTTGAGGCTTTGAGGAATTACAGTGTAGGCTCAACACCAAAGACATACCCAGTATCTTGAGGCCCCCTCTTCTCCTGTACCTCCCTCTCATATTCCTTTTTTTCTGTATCCCATCTTTTGTTCTCTTCTCTTCCCAAGTCACTGTATCTCTTCATATTCACTTGCCATTTTTTCCTAAGCACATCTGCTTTCAAAGTCAGTTGTGAAAGTGAAGGTCACCCTGCTGTCTGTTTTGATCGACTGTAGAGTCCGTTTGAGTGGAGATACTGTACATATGTTTTAGCACAGATCTGCATGAGATGCTTGTTTTAAAACGTAATTTTTTTTCTGATACATCACATTTCACCTCAAAAAATGTGTATAGTGCAAGCATCTTTCCTTTCCAGCTCTGAAATTCATGCTGCTTGTATTTTGCTTTGTATATTAATATTGCATAATTAAATTTTTTGGTTCAGCTACCCCACAGGGCAAGTAAAAATATGAAATCATACACTATTTATCAACACTGGCTCAAACGTGACTTGAGAAGCCGAGCGTCCTGTCATGCCCTCTGTGATGTTACATCCTGGTGCGTCCAGCATTTGCATAATAAAAGCCCATTGCTGGATGAGAATGATTTGCATCTGACTGCATTAAATGTGCTTTTAAAAGGTGATTTATTCTTTCTTTCTTCTTTTGAAATGAGCGCTCACTCTTTCAGTGGCCGCCTGTTGATGGTTTGTGCATCAGGGCGTCAGGTAAAGCTCATTTCCTCTGTAAATCATCTCTACATCAGACGCTGGCAGCAGGGCCGTCCTGTGCACACTGGATCTCTGTCAGCTGGACTGCTTGATTTAAAGTCATTCCCTTCTGATTTTGCTGCAAGATACAGTTATAATGTTAAAATGTAGTAGCCCAACACAGAAACATTTTTTATTGGAAATGTGTAAATCAAACGTAAACATTAAAATTAGCATTAACTGTAGGGTCCAGGATCCATCCATCCATCCAATGCTGTATGGATGTTTCTTCAACTGCATGGCACTTAAATGTTTTTCATGACTTTATAACTGCTTTTTATAGGGATTTTATGTTGTGGTAACACTTTATTTTAAGGACCAATTCTCACTATTATCTAGTTGCATATTTGCATGCATGTTACTATATTGGTTGTTTATTAGTACTTATAAAACACATATTAATGCCTTATTCTGCATGATCCCTTAATCCTACCCCATGCCTAAACTTAACAACTACTACTAATTATTAATAAGCAGCAAATTAGGAGTTTGTTCAGGGAAAACTTAAACGTACTTAGGGAAAGTTATAGTGATGGTGCCTATCCTAAAGTGTTACCATGTTTTTTTTTTGTATTGTTTTATTGTTTCTTTCTTACCCTTGTAAATGACCTTGACTCTTAGTCTTGAAATATGAAATAAAGCATTTAAATAGTTGTGTGAAAATTGTCGATTTTAGCATGTCTGTCCCTGTTATTTATTTATTTATTTATTTTTACCAATAACTGTTCCTATTCTTTTTTTTTTCCGCCAAAAGGTAGTATACTTGGTTGCCAATTAGTGAAATGCATGTTTCTGATTGCAGTATGGGGTAAAAATTCAAAGGAAGACCACTTGGGATATGGAGATATCTTTATTATATGATTTGGATGTTTGAATGTATTACCCGGTCATAGATGCTACACTGCACTCTTAACAGTAGTTTGAACTGAATGTGTGTTGCATGTGGTACCAACCACGCTATATGATAAAATCACCCAAGTGATCCCCTTTCTCAAATCGAGCCGATCTCAGATGCCTGTCTGTGTGACCTCACACAGACAGGCCCCTCCCACGATAGTTTGATTGACAGTAGCGTTTCAGCACAGACTGGACTGGTGTCTTACCTTAGACCCGACTGTCATCAGTCCTCCATTGTTTCACCGCCGGAGCAGATGTAGACAAGAATGACTCCTAAGCGATTGAGGTGTTCTGTTGTTGGATGTAATAATGAACATAGCAGTCGTCATTTACTCCCGACATCTGAGCCGCTGAAGACGCAGTGGATTTTGTTTGTTTCTGAAGGGAATGCTCCCCCGAGCTACATAAATGCGTCTATGTTCGCGCGAATCATTCATGATCCAGCCTCATCTACAGAAGAAGTTAGTATAATGTTTTGTAATGAATCTTTGCAAATCGCCTCTCCTAATAATGTGCTAATTAGCAAGTTTCACGATGAATGCGGCTGAAGTAAACAGTCTCTCTGAGAGCAGCTCGGAAGAGAGGGGCGGGGTCAGCAGAGCTCATTAACATTTAAAGGAAAATGCTACAAAAACGGCTTGATCTGAAAAGAGCTGTTTTTGACGGTAAAAAAATGTGTTTTTTACACTACCATTGAGATATTTTAACCAAAACTATGTTACAGACTTTTCATTAAGACCCTAAAGAATCATATCAACTTGTGGAAAATGGGCATCTTTAAGACGTTGATATTTGTTAACAAAAAAAGAGAAGAAATTACAGTATTTATTCAGTGCTTTAGAAGAGTTTATTTTCTGAAATCCTACAGGGCGAATGTGATGCAACCAAAACACACTGATGCAACCATCCTTTTTCTTAGTCAGGTTAACGTTTAAAAACAATGCATCGTGTTAGTGCTGAAGCTGTCTAGGAGATTTTAGTTTGATTGGCGCTGACGTGCACGACAACCCTCCTGAGAGACCCAGAGGCACAAATAAGTTTCTTCATCCGGGATGAGTGCTGATAGGTTCTGCGCCTCAGCAGACGAGACAGCGAGTCAGGAGCATTTGGGTCTTCATTGTGATCTTCAGCTCAAGATTATTTATGTACACTGAGATTGATGGAACTGGTGCTTCATTTGTGGCAGAGCTCTAGGGGGTCGCAGCACACCTGCAGTACACTCTTAAAATAAAGGTTCTTTATTGGCATCAATGGTTCTATGAAGAACCTTGAACATCCATGGAACCTTTCAAATGCAGAAAAGGTT
Source organism: Sinocyclocheilus anophthalmus (assembly GCA_018155175.1). Lineage (NCBI taxonomy): Eukaryota > Metazoa > Chordata > Actinopteri > Cypriniformes > Cyprinidae > Sinocyclocheilus > Sinocyclocheilus anophthalmus. The sequence goes on from JADLZN010006973.1 coordinate 193,247, forward strand.
CTTTATAGTAAAAAAAGGTTCTTTTTTTAAATGTTCTTCAAAATGGTTCTTTTAGGAACTGTTCACTGAAAGGTTCTTTGGGGAACCAAAAACGTTTTTTTCTATGGCAGGGATCCTCAAATCTGGCCCACGAGATCCATTTTCCTGCAGAGTTTAGCTCTAACCCTAATCAAACACACCTGAGCATGCTAATCAATGTCTTCAGAATCATTAGAAAATCACAGGTAGGTGAGTTTGATCAGGGTTGGAGCTAAACTCTGCAGCGCATTGGACCTCCAGGGTAAGATTTGAGGAACCCTGTTTTATGGCATCACTGCAAAAACACCCTTTTGAAACCTTTATTTTTAAGAATGCACTCTCCTTTTCAAAAGTGGACAAAGGTCTGAAAATCCAACATATATTAAAAAAAATGTATATTCATGTTGCATAGAACATTCACCACAGTATCTGTTTGGGCTAGAGACAGAAACACTTCTCGGAGTGCAGAACACCATCAATTCCCATGCTGGACTAAATACATTTCTTTAATAAATCCAAAAAAATTGCAACTCTGTTTCATCTGATATATTAACAGGAGAAGGATCTCACGTTGATCCAACTTAATTGAGGATTTCAGTGACATCAGTTTCATTTGAGGTCATTTTTGTTGCAGTGTGACTTGAAATTAACTATTGTTAATGTTATAAATGACACAGTTTAGCCCAAAAGTAAACAGAGACATAATTATAGTAATTTAAGTGCATGAAAAATAATAATTTAACACCAATTCATCATATTTTCAATGTGAAAATTGGGAAAATAGAAAAAGTTGAAAAGTCGAAAACCATCCTCTCTCATTTTTTTTCAATAAAGAGTAATCATTAAGAGATGCCCTTAAGAACTAACTAATTAAATACACTTTTTGTGCAAAATGATGGTAAAATCAAAAAGCTGATTTTCAGAGCACTGCAACATTTTTCAGCCAAGTTTCAATAATAACAGACGATATTTTATTTTTAATGATTATTTTTTAGCTTTCAGTGCAATTCATTTCTAGACTTGATGTGCATAATAGTTACTTAATTTCATTAGATTTAATTTAATTGTCTTTTTGATACAGATTAAGTTATTTCAAATAGTATATCACATAATACATGGAACAAAAGAAATAATTGTTCATTAATACGTAATGCTGGATGTGAATTAGTCGCTGCTACCCCAGAAGTCATGGCAAATGTGAGCACATTTATTACTCTTTGATTGCTCCTTTTGAATCAGTTTTTTTTTTCTTGTAACTCCTGCATGCTTGTCCTGAAGCATAGAATAACCTTCAAATGCAATTAGAGAAGTCGACTCACCAGTTAAACTATGCCAACGGCTTAAGATGCACCTTTATAATAAGCTTGATTAAGTTGGCATAAAAATGATTAAAGGTGAAGTGTGTAATTTCTGCATCACAAGCAGCGCCAACAGAATTGCAAAGTTGGTCCAGACGTTACAACATTGGCTCAACCAATGGTGTGAGTTCAGGGTGGGACTGTTTGTTTCAATGACCATTGGAAGATGTGAGCTACGAAGATATGACAACCATTATAACAATCATACTGTAGCAATACACCTCATGCATTTTGCTGTAGTTGTATTTTATGTTGCCAATTAATTCTACATGTATTGCATTATGAATACTGAAATGCATCCATGAGTGGGAAAAACAGAGCTGTCTCTGCAGAAGGAAGGGTTTTATTTAGTCTCCAGGCTGTGTTAGGCCAGTGCTTGTGTGCAGGAGAAACTCAATCGCTGTTCATTTCTAATTAATGGCCCTGGAGGAAAGGCTGCAGCAATGATTTCCTAGCCACACACCTCAGCACAAGGCCTTGCCACTGTGATGAATGTGCCAACCATTTTCTTTTTTTTTCTTTTGTTCTTTTCTTTTACCTGTCTATTCATTTCTGATGTTGTTCAAATCATATGACTGTTAATTTTTTCTGTGCAGTGCTACACAGAGGTTGGATATGTCAAAGCAATGCATTTTTGTCTGTGGTTTGTAGAACAGATGCGGTGCAGAACATTCTATAGATTCCATGCCTCTGTTCCAAATGTGAGTGACTACAAGTGCACATTAAATACACTGAAGCACACTGCTTTGTGCCTATGTGAACTGTTCAAAATCGGTCATTTACAAGGTTTCATTTGAATTAGGATGAAGGCGGTACACAGCAACACAACTCAATAGCATTTGGAACAGAGCCACTTCAGTGAAACTGTTGACAGCAGTAAATGATGCAACTTCGAACAGTAGTAGTAATAAACATGGTTGATTGAAAAGTCGCAGCTACTACTACACTGTAAAAAGTGCTGATCTGCAATTGTTACCTTATACAGCTATTTGTACTTTATTTAACCCATGTTGATTTAACCTAGTTTAGTTTTGGTGAAATAAATGATGGATTTAGGTTGATTCAAAAATAATATAAAACCAGTTACCCTTTTTTTCAGTGTACTTCCAGTTTTTCACTTTAAAAAAAGGCATTGCAGGATAACATATTCCTTACCGTTTTCTAAATAAACGTCATGCTGTGGACATTATGCATATTTACTGTGGAAATTGTAAGGGTAAATATAATTTATAGAACAGAACATCCTACAAGCAGTGCTGTTGAGAAAGTCTGTAAATTTGCCCAGCTTTATTGATATGCACCTCACATAATCCAGGAAGAACATGACTTATTTTCTCCAATAATATCCTCAGGCCAAATCTGTTTTTGCTAACAGTTGGATTTCCAATGTTCAGGTGCTCATTTGAATTCATTGTAGCACTGGACAGTCCGATAAGGCCACAAGTCATTTCAATCTGCCAATTATGAGCAGGTTATTATTCAATATGCCAATTATAATTATAACTGCATATTTTTAGTGAACATACTAGTAACAGGAGTAGATTATAATTTTTTTTATTATTATTGCTTACATTTTCAGTGCAATTAACCTTCAAATCATTTCAAGACTAGATGTGCATATCGGTTCATTTCATTAGATGTAATTTAATTGTCTTTTTGATACAGATGAAGTGATTTCAAATATGTAATACATGGAACAAGAGAAATAATTATTGATTAATGCATAATGATGGATGTGAATTAGCCGCTGCTACCCCAGATATCATGGCAAATGTGAGCACATTTATTACTCTCTGATTGCTCCTTTTAAATCAGTTTTTTATTTTTCTTGTAATTCCTGGATATTTGTCCCAAAGCCTTCAAATGCAATTAGAGCGGTCAACTCCCTGGCTAAACAACGTACTCGGTTACTAACGTAACCTCGGTTCCCTGAGATTCGGAACGAGTACTGCGTCTGTTTAATATGCTTTGGGGAAAAGCTCCTTTTTCTCCGATGACTGAAGCCTTTCAATAACGCAGCGTAACTGCACGGCCATTGGTTCGTGCAGTGAATAAAAAACTAACCAATGACTCGGCAGCGGAGCACGCCAGAATGGGCGGGGTCATCTGGCTATATAAGAAGCACATCGCCATAGGATCCTAAGGTTACTTCGACTGAAGCGACGACTGAGTCATGCAGCTACATAGCACGGCTAAGAATGCAGTACTCGTTCCGTATCTCAGGGAACCAAGGTTACGTTAGCAACCGAGTACGTTCCCTATCGATACTTCACTCACACTGTGTCTGTTTAAGATGCTTTGGGGAACCAGTACAATCCCGCCGTGCTATGCTAGAGGAACGACTAATACTTGAACTTGCCTTAAGCACCCAAGGGGGCCCAGAGGGACCAAGTATTTTGCAGGGAAGCCCCGCAAAAGGCAGTAGGGCTAAACTCAGAGAGGTCGGCCCAGCCTTGTATCATCGTCCCGAAATAATTCAGTACAGCCTCGGAACTCACTGAGGGCCAAGAGCGTACATGAAGGAGGCAAACGCCAAGCACTGGTTGTCATACGAAAGGGTGCCCTGCTATGCAGAAAGGACCCGCACCTGTAAGGCCGGGATGTCCAGACTATAGAATCTGGCAAATGTGGATGGCGAGGCCCAGCCGGCCGCCACACAACTTTCTGCAATGGACACACCTCTAGACCAAGCCCAGGAAGAGGCAACGCCTCTAGTTGAGTGGGCTCTTACTCCCATGGGGCATTGTAGGCCCAAAGAAGAGTATGTTTGCATGATAGCGTCGATTATCCATTTGGAAAGTCTCTGCTTCGTAACCGGACAACCCTTGGTGCGGCCACCGAAGCATACAAATAGCTGATCTGACCGCCTGAGCGGGGCTGAATGCTCAACATAGACTTTCAGCACCCTGACGGGACAGAGTAAGTTCAACTCTTGGTCTTGCTCCGAAGGAGGAAGCGCCGATAGAGTTATTACCTGTGCTCTAAATGGAGTAGAGAGCACGTTAGGTACCTTAACCCCCCCCCCCGTGCCTTTTTTTCGTCGGGTGGAGCTCCCTTAGAGTCGTTGAGCCTGAATTCGAGGCAGGTGGGGCTCACTCATAGCGCCTGCAGATCTCCCAAACGCTTTACCGATGCTAATACTAGTAACAGCGCAGTCCGTCAGCTCCGCGCCAAGGTCAACGGACTGTAGCGGCTCGAAAGGAGGGCTTTTAAGAGCCCTCAACACCGTGGGCAGGTCCCATGTAGGGACGGTGACAGGGCGAGGCGGGTTGAGCCTCCTAGACCCTTTCAAAAAGCGAACAACTAGGTTGTTCCTGCCCACTGACTGGCCAGCCATAGGAGCATGTGAGGCTGCTATGGCTGCTACATAGACCTTGAGCATGGAAGGGGAACGACCCTTATCCAACAGCTCCTGCAGGAAGGACAATATCAGAGATATGTCGCAGGAAATTGGGTCTGAGCCGCAGGCCATACACCAGGTGGAGAAGACAGACCATTTAAGGGCATAGAGCCGCCTTGTAGAGGGTGCTCTAGCCTGAGATATTGTGTTTAGCACGCTCTCAGGGAGGTCTGTAGGCTCCCATCGAAAGGCCAGAGGTGCAGAGCCCACAGTTCGGGCTGGGGGTGCCATATATCGTTCTGTTCGCCTGAAAGTAGGTCTCGTCTCAGGGGAATGGGCCACGGGGCTGCTATAAGCAGCTGAGACAGCTCTGCGAACCAGTGTTTGGTCCTCCAGAGCGGGGCCACCAGCAGAACCTTGTGTTTCCGCTCCTTGATTCGCCTGATTACCTGTGGGATAAGGGCGATCAGGGGAAAAGCATAAAGGAGGAGTTTGGGCCAGTTGTGGGCCAACGCATCCTTGTCCTTCGTAAACTGGGCAGTGAGAGTTGTCTTCTGAGGCAAAGAGGTCGACTTCTGCCTTGCCGAAGATCTCCCAGATTCTCTGAACCGTATGTGGGTGGAGCATCCACTCTTCTGAGGGAATGTTGCTCTAATATAGCATGTCTGCTCTCTGGTTCAACCTGCCCGGCACACCCGTGTTTGAAGCGTCTGTCTAGACCATCTTCCTTCTGCAAAACATTCCCTGGAGCACGCCCCGTTCCATCCACCGAGTCTTTCCAAGGGGCCAGAGCTGCAACGCCAAGATGAGCCAGTCATTGAGGTAATTCAAAATGCGGATTCCCATCTCAACGGGGAAAGAGTAAAAGTGCGAGGACCTAGGGACAGTCCAAAGGCAAGGACCGTGTATTGATATGCCACTCCCTCGAAAGGATCTGTTTCAATGTAATCATCCTGAACAACCGTTTCATGAGTGCTTGGTTCAGGTGCCTGAGATCGAGGATGGGCCATCCTTTTTGGGGACGAGGAAAATAACAGCTGCAGAAGCCTGACTAGCTTTGAGCTGGGGAAACCGTTTCTACGGCTCCTATCACCAGCAAATCCATCAACTCGGAGCGCAGGACGTGCTCTAAACCGAGGTGGAAACCACGTCGCTGAATCGCAGCGGTCTTCGAGCGAATTGCAGTGAATAACCTCGTTTTATTATCCCCAAAACCCAATCTGGAACTCCGGGGATGGCCTGCCAGGCTTCAGCCCGCTTGACAAGGGGTAGGATTAATTTAAGCGTCTGGTCGCCGCACCAACATCAATGCTGGGACCCCACACTCAGAAGAGGAATTTTGCTCTCTTTTGAAAATGCTTCACTAGACTTAATGCTCTCATAGCGAGAGCAGTCAGCCCCTGTGCGCACTGCCTCAGTGTGGGCGTGGCCCAGATGCGTCCAATTTGAAGCTGTCAGTGATAATCATTAGTGACAGCATTCCCTTTTAATCCGCCTAAAAAGATCAAACTCCTCATTAGAAGAGGAGTACTGATGATCTTTGTGTAAACACTCAGGCAGATCAAAAGTGCTGCGCGCATTCTCTCAGATCCGCTCGTGGCGGACGAGAGGAGGGGTGGGGCCGCCTTCATTGAAGAAGACGAGCCGCGAGCAAAGCAGAGCGAGACATGAACTCTCGTAGTGAGAGTGATCTGTCTCAGTGAGTGCAGCCTCAACGTGGGCGTGGGCGTGGCCCAGGCAAGAGGCACATTCAAATACGAAGTTGTCAGCGATATTGAATCATTGGTGACAGTGTTCTGCTCCGATCCTCACGTGTAAACACACTGGCGGATCAAAGAGCTGCGTGGAGAGTGATGCATGCGGGGACTTGCCGGTGTTAAATCACTCATACCTGATCGTTCATACCCGTGAGTTTGCCATTTCTACCTCCGGGTAACTGGGAGGAGAGAAACACAAGAGCGGGGGAGGCGGGGCTCAGCGACGCACACACAAATGCGAAGCTGCGAACGTTCTGCTTTGATCTGCCTAGGAGAATTAAGCCGCTTGGTGTAACAAGGGGCACTGATCCTCACGTGTAACACACACTGGCAGATCAAGCACGCATGATGTGTGCCAGCATGAATTGCTCAAGCCTGATCGCTCAACCCGCAAGCTCGCCATTGCTTCCTCCGAGGTAACTGGGAGGAGAGAAACATGAGAGCAGGGAGGCGGGGACACACACACACCAATTTGAAGCTGTCAGTTACAGCGTTTCGCTTCAATCAACCTAGGAAAATAGAGCCGCTCGATGTAAAGAGGGGCACTGATCCTTTTGTGTGAGACACGGATCGAAGTGCAGCGGGGAGAGCGAGCATGCAGGCTCTGCGTCGGCGTGATATCACTCAGACCAGGCTGCTTAGCTCCCAGACTTCGCTGTTTCTCTCTCCGAGGCTTGCTGAGAGAGGAGAAACGGGAGAGCGGGGCTGCCTCATTGAAGGCGGTCCGCGAGCGGAGAAGAGCGAGATTCATGCTCTGAGTGAGCATTCTGTCTCAGTGAGCGCGCAGCTCACTGCCCTTCTGCGGTGGCTCAAAGCGCAGCGGGGAGAGCGAGCACGCGGGTACAGTGCCGGCATGCGAATGCTCAGACTGGTTGCTTAGTTCCCTGACTCCGCTGTTTCTCTCTCCGAGGCTTGCTGAGAGAGGAGAAACGTGAGAGTGGGGCTGTATAGTGAAAGGCGGTCCACGAGTGGAGAAGTGTGAGACTCATGCTCTGAGTGAGCATTCTGTTTCAGTGAGCGCGCAGCTCACTGCCCTTCTGCGGTGGATTAAAGTGCAGCGGGGAGAGCGAGCACGTGGGTACAGTGCCAGCATGTGAATGCTCAGACCAGTTGTTTAGTTCCCTGACTCCGATGTTTCTCTCTCTGAGGCTCACTGAGAGAGGAGAAACGGGAGAGCGGAGCTGTCTTCAATGAAGGTGGTCTGCGAGTGGATAAGAGAAGTGCAGTCTCTGCATGGGGGCTGCTCAGACAGGCGATGCACTCACTGCCCTTCTGCATCGTGCAAGATTCCGTGCACAAGCTACACTCGCAGTACGATATTTGCAACAACGTCGCTAGAAATTTAGCTCTTTTAGAACTTCCCTCTTAGAAATAAGTCCTTTTAGGCTCGCCGGATGGTGGCAGGGGATCAGCTGGGACCACTGCTGCTGTGACGCTGAAGGCGGCGGAGAAGCAGCGAATCAGCCGAGCAGAGGGTCGCTGGTTCAGCTTGATCCGCTGCGAAGGCAATTCTACAGCGAGAGGCTTCGAGTATCGTAGATCAGCGATGAACTAGTCATCGCTGAAGGAGAAGAAATCTGAGGATCCTATGGCGATGTGCCGCTTATATAGCCAGATGACCCCGCCCATTCTGGCGGGCTTTGGCGGGCTTTACTGCCATAGGCTCGTGCAGCTCTGCTGCCGAGCCATTGGTTTGTTTTTTTAAGCTCTGCACGAACCAATGGCCTTGCAGTTACACTGCGTTATTGAAAGGTTTCAGTCATCTGAGAAAAAGGAGTTTTTCCCCAAAGCGTCTTAAACAGACGCAGTATGAGTGAAGTATCAATAGGGAACTGCAAGTAATATTACACTGTAAAAAGTAATAACCAGTAAAAATTACTTTGAAGTAAAATTATTACTGCAAAGAGCTATTTCCACTTGATTTAACCCATGTTGATTTAACCCAGTTTACTTTTGTTGGTATAAATTATGGAATATGTTTAATAATATTTTTGACTTGAATAAAACCAGGTAACATACTGTAAAACTTTACAATTTTTTTACATTGTTCTGTTAAAACTTTAACTGACAATTGAGTGTTTACTATTGTCATTTTTCATTATTGACACAATATTTTCCTAATTAATGCTGTTCAGTTGCTTTGACACAATCTGTATTGTTAAAAGCGCTATATAAATAAAGTTGACTTGACTTGACAAATGTAGATAAATTGCATTGCAGTACAAAATATCCCATGGAGTATTCCAAATAAACATCATGCTATGGACATTAATACATACTGTATATATACTGTAGAAACTGTAAGAACTGTATGTTAGTATGGTATCTATCCCGTCATTTATATAACAGATATGTGGTACAGAACATGCTTTTGAGAAAGTGCTTAAATTTGTCCAGCTTTATTAATATGCACCTCACATAATCCAGGAAGAACATGATTTATTTTCTCCAATAATACCCTCAGGTCAAATCTCTTTTTGCTAACAGCTGGATTTCCAATGTTCAGGTGCTCATTTGAATAATAAATTAATTGTAGCACTGGACAGTCCGATAAGGCCACTAGTCATTTCAATCTGCCAATTATGAGAATGAAAACCACAGTGTTTACAAAACCGCATCCGCCCCCAAGTTATGGCGTACAACAGGTATTATGTTGCTACCTAATTATTTGGGTTGTGGTGGGAGAGAGATTAACTAAAACCCACAAATGCAGTAAACACATACAAACCCCTCTAATATTATTAAAGCTCTTGAGATCACATCTCAGCAAATGACCGTAAACATGAAACAACTGTGCATTAGGCTAATTGCTTTCTGACGCCCAGATGCCATTTAACCTTTTTAGCAGAATAGGAGTAGTAGCAGTACAAATGCAGATGGTTGTGCTATGAATAACAACTGTTTGTCTGGAACAATGTTTGTCATTACGATTGATGGACAGGAGGATTATTGTAACAATATATTTTTAAAGGGTAGCCTCGAAGAAAACACAGGAAGGAAATGAATGTGCAGACAAAAATGTGCAAAAACATCCATCTATCAATCTACGATATATTTGTACTTTATCTGCCCGTGAAAATCTCCTATGTTCACCAATGCTACATTTATTTGATCACAGACCAGTAAAACGTAATATTCAGTTAAATTAATATACATCTATTACCATCCTCAATTTTTCGATTTTTTAATATATTTTAAAATGTAACTTTTAATGTACATTTTCAGCATCATTACTCCAGCCGTCAGTGTCACATTGGAAACTGGATTCTTTGATGAATAGAAAGTTCAAAAGAACAGCATTTATTTGAAATTTGTCCTTGCTGAATAAATGTATTAAGGAATAGTTGACCCAAAAATGAAAATGTGCTGAATCTTTACTCACCATCAGGCCACCCAAGATGTTGATGAGTTTGTTTCTTCATCAGATTTAAAGAAGTATTACATCACTTGCTCATCAATGGATCCTCTGCAGTGAATGGGTGCCGTCAGAATGAGAGTCCAAACAGCTGATAAAAACATAATCCACCAATCCAGTCCAGCACTTAACATCTTGTGCAGCAAAAAGCTGCATGTTTGTAAGAAACAAATCCATCAATAAGATATTTTTTTAACTCTAAACCTTCGCTTTCGACTAGAGTCCTCTATCCATAATGTTGCTTTCTCCAGTGAAAAAGTCATCTCGTCTCAATCAGGAGAGAAATATGCACAGATCAAGTTCCGTTTACAAGCAAAAACAATCTCATTCCGACGGCACCCATTCGCTGCAGAAGATCCGTTGGTGAGCAAGTGATGTAATGCTAAATTTCTCCAAATCTGTTGTGAAAAAGGGACAAACTCATCTACATTGTGGATTGCCTAAATTTTCATTTGTGTGAACTGTTTCTTTAAAACCTATTACCTATGTGATATTTATATTAAAATCAGTTATGTGGTACTTCCTCGAAAGTGATTCATTAATGGAATCTAGATGATGTTGATCTGATCAGAAACAGTGTTCCACATAGTCATGTAATTAGATTTATGTGATTGTGCTTTCCTCCTCCGCTGGTGGAAAACTGCAGATGTGAACTTCAGTGAATGACTCGTCACCTCTTCTCAGTAACAGATGCTCTGCTGTATGCTGCTGAGGGTCCTTCAAATGAATCAAGCAATACTTGCTCCTAAAATCATGAACTTGGACTGCAGAAACCCCGGTATTTACTTAGTGCAAAGATCTCATTGATTTAGTGGCTCTCCTATATCCCACAGTTTATGATTAATTAAATTACAAACACTGTCACTGAGGAGCTACATAAACCCACTGACCCTCTTTAGTTCTCTCTTATCATGTCTTTCTGTCCACAGCTAATAGTCACAACTAAGATTCTTATTAACCCTAAAGCCTACTGATACTTTTTTAAGAAGTAAAATGATTTTTAGCATGAAACGTCTCCCTTCAAGTTGTGGTTCACCTGTCTTTTTGCTGCGATATCTTTAATAATTTTTTTTAAGTGAATGTAAAAGTAACTTTTATGTTGTTTTTAATAATTCCAGATAAACACTTACTGGACTTTTACACGATTATTCAAACATCATTTTATTTGTTCATCTCTCAATCATCATTGTACACAGTGATCATAAAAATAAGCATTTAAAGGGATAGTTCCCCCCAAAAATGAATTTTTGATGTTTATCTGCTTACCCCCAGGGCATCCGAGATGTAGGTGACATTGTTTCTTCAGTAGAACACAAACGAAGATTTTTATGATCTGTCAGTCAAATAATGGAAGTGAATGGGAATCATGGTTTTGAGAGTCAAAAAAACATACACAAACAAAACCAATTAAACCCTGTGTGTGACGATACATTTGATGGTAAAAGACACAAACGATCGTTCTGTGCAAGAAACTAACAGTATTTATATCGTGTTTTACCTCTGATTCACCGCAATGTCCGAACTGTCCTGAGCACGTTCACGTTTTCTTCTTCCCTGCACGTGACGCGTCTTCTTCTTCTTCTTGCTTTACGGCAGATCACAGACTTGTAAGTGCATTACCGCCACCTATCTCTCAAATGGACCACTGACACTCCTAATTGAGATTCTAGATAAAAGCCGTGATTACCATTCACTTCCATTACAGGTGCATCTCAATAAATTAGAATGTCGTGGAAAAGTTTTTTTCAGTAATTCAACTCAAATTGTGAATCTTGTGTATTAAATAAATTCAATGCACAAAGACTCAAGTAGTTTAAGTCTTTGGTTCTTTTTTATTGTGATGATTTTGGCTCACATTTAACAAGAACCCACCAATTCAACAAATTAGGATACTTCATAAGACCAATTAAAAAAAATGTTTTAGTGAATTGTTGGCTTTCTGGAAAGTATGTTCATTTACTGTACTTGTTCTCAATACTTGGTAGGGGCTCCTTTTTGCTTTAATTACTGCCTCAATTCGGTGTGGCATGGAGTGGTTCAGTTTGTGGCACTGCTGAGGTGGTAAGGAAGCCCAAGTTTCTTTGACAGTGGCCCATGCAGCTCATCTGCATTTTTTGGTCTCTTTTTTCTCATTTTCCTCTTGACAATACCCCATATATTTCTATGGGGTTCAGGTCTGGTGAGTTTTGCTGGCCAGTCAAGCACACCAACACGATGTTCATTTAACCAACTTTTGGTGCTTTTGCAGTGTGGGCAGGTGCCAAATCCTGCTGTAACGAATCAGCTCATGGAATATGAATAATTAATCATAACTAGTTATATTTAATTATAAATATTTAGATCCGCTGTATATATTTAGCTGACCTCTCAGGGCCAACTGTCTTGTCAATTCTAAGAACGTTCATTTCCTGGTTTAAGGAAATAACTTTCTTACTGTACAATTCTACAAAGCTTGTAGCATAAATCTGCATGATTAGTGACTCCGGTTATGAGCAAACAGTGAACATGTCAAGTGTGATACAAGTAAGTTTTTATTAACCACATAAACACTTAAACTAATCTTATCTACGATAAACACATAAACTGGGTCTAACATTACACACACAAACACACACACACACGCATACAGTTTATATAGGAAAGGGTTAAAGCTTAACTCTTTAAAGAGAAGAGAAATAAGAACATGAATTTATTGAACCATTTGCATATTCAGCAGATCTCCCAGAGGGAAACATCCGATTCTTAGTTCAAACACACCTTTGTACAAAGGTGCAAATGATACCTAATGTATAAATTAATAAGACTAAATTTGGATACTTGCAAGTCTCGTCTGTCTGAAAGAAAAGCTTGATGCAATCTGAAAGTCCCAGTGATCCTAGCTGAAGTTGGTCGATGAAAAGAACCATTTTTGAGTCAGAGAATCTTGATGAATGGAAAGGTCGAGGCCGAAGCCTGGCACGAACTTAGTGTGTCCTGGAGCGTTGTAGCTCACATTTTCTCATAACCTAACAGAACCACCGAACCTGGGAGTGTCCCTGGTGTGGGCCTTTAAGGTCGGAGAAGAGTCACTCCTCTCAAGGTGGGCTTGTCCAATGAGAAAAGCAGAAATTCTAAGCGGGAGGTTGCAATTGCTGGAGGTTTTTACGACCCTTTGTCTCTAAACATGGTAATTTGCAAATGTAATTCCGCTTGGGGTTTGTCTGCACAAACAATAAGAGATTCCCCTTTTAGAACACTAATATGTTTGCATGAGTATAACCTTACAATATACACTCCTCAGTTAGATCATCTGAATACTATTCATAGATACTAAACTGGTCGGTTATATATGTAAGCGTGACAGGAGTGAGTGTTCGATCATAAGCCTGCATAAATAGTCACAATATCAAAGACAACATCGACCATGGACCTGAAGGATTACCCTTTTCATTCAACAGAAGTTCCTCCCTCTGATTACTTAAGTAGAAAAGTCCATTCTACTGTGCACTGTTGATTTTCATGAACATTGTAGTGGGAGGGGTTGACTCTCGCAGTTCCATTAGATCGTAAATGTATCCTGGTGTCAGGTTGCCATGTGTAACCAGGGTCCCAGGGCCTGTTCGCAGACATCCTAGCACCCAGTTTATTGGTTGAGGGGTCTGTGATTTTTTGTTAATCTAATGAATAATTGATTTGTAAAATCAAATGAAAATGGTGTGTCTGATTGGTCCAGACGCTACAACTGCTGTAAATGAAATCAGCATCTTCAAAAGCTGGTCAGCAGAAGGAAGCATGCACATTTCTTGGTAAACGGGTGCAGTGACGTTGGTTTTCAAAAAACACAATGGACCAACACCAGCAGATGACATTTGCACCCCAAATCATCACAGACTGTGGAACTTAACACTGGACTTCAAGCAACTATGAGCTATGAGCTTCTCCACCCTTTCTCCAGACTAGACTCTAGGACCTTGGTTTCCAAATAAAATACAAAACTTGCTCTCATCTGAAAAAGAGGACGTTGGACCATTGGGCAACAGTCCAGTTCTTCTTTTCTTTAGCCCAGGTAAGACGCCTCTGACGTTTGTCTGTGGTTCAGGAGTGGCTTAAAAAGGGGAATACGACAACTGTAGCCAAATTCCTGACACGTCTGTGTGTGGTGGCTCTTAATGCCTTGACCCCAGCCTCAGTCCATTCCTTGTGAAGTTCACTCAAATTCTTGAATCGATTTTGCTTGAAAATCCTCATAAGGCTGCGGTTCTCTCTATTGGTTGTGCATCTTTTTCTTCCACACTTTTTCTTTCTACTCAACTTTCTGTTAACATGCTTGATACAGCACTCTGTAAACAGGCAGCTTCTTTGGCAATGAATGTTTGTGGCTAAACCCTCCTTGTGAAGGGTGTCAATTATTGTCTTCTTGACAACTGTCAGATCAACAGTCTTCCCCATATTGTGTAGCCTAGTGAACCAAACTGAGAGACCATTTTTGAAGGCTCAGGAAACCTTTGCAGGTTTTTTTGAGTTGATTAGCTGATTGGCATGTCGCCATATTATAATTTGTTGAGATAGTGGATTGGTGGTTTTTGTTAAATGTGAGCCAAAATCATCAAATTAAAAGAACCAAAGACTTAAAACTAATTCAGTCTGTGTGCATTGAATTTATTAAAACAAAAGTTTCACAATTTGAGTTGAACTACTGAAATAAATTAACTTTTCCATGAAATTCTAATTTATTGAGATGCACCTGTATATGACTGATAGACTGCAACGGTTTGAGTTAAAAAAAATCTTTGTTTGTGTTCTACTGAAAAAACAAAGTCACCTACATCTTGGATGCCCTGGGGGTAAGCAGATAAACATCAAATTTTCATTTTTGAGTGAACTATCCCTTTAAATATCATCTTACTGAGACATATAGAGTGACAACTGATATCTATATTTTATGTAAGCATTATGCTGTACTGCTATAAAAGTCAAATTGGTTTACATTACAAGACTATCAGAATTTCACTTTCTGGCCACAAAAATATCAGCCATGGCACTAAATAGCATATTCTTGCTCAGTTTGGTCTATATGAGCCATAAAAGTTTGATGATCAAATATGATACTCAAAAAAGGGATTGATTGATTGATTGTGTCTACATAAAGACAGTTTGTACTACTCTAAACAATGTCTGAAACTTTGTATTATGTTATTTGCCTCTTCATGATGAAACGCTGGTTGTATTTCTAATTTTTAAGTCCTTTGGATAAAAGCTAAACAAACACATGTAAATGTAAAGGTTCAATAAGCTGTTCCATTGCAAAAAATCAGATTTTTCTGACTATTATATCGCACGTCAGGCTTTACAGGTTTAATTATTACTAGATAGCATCCTGTTCAGATAACCTGAGAGTCCCCTTAATTGGGAAGCAGTGTTTCCCAAGCCACCTACTTTTATAGGAAAGCTGCAATTTTTTGAGATCCTAACCTCAGGCATCCCTGCATGTAAAATGCATAAATTGGCTTAGCTGATATCTCTGGCAAACTGTGCCGCTATGAAATATGCACAGGTGTTTAGTTATTCAGTCAGCCCATGGGAACTGAGGAATGAAAACTTCAGGACAGAGAACAACAGAGCTGAAACTAATCAAGTTGGATACTTTTAAAAGAATAATAAAATCCCAAAATAAATCACTGTCACATGTTTTCCACATTTATGTAATGTAACCCAATCTTAATCCTATTTAATCATACTTATGAAAATGTTAACGATTACAAAGGGGGTTACTTCTGATAAAGTGATAAAGTAATACAATTTTTTGTGGTGGTTGTGCTTTAAAATTAAATTTTTATAATCTTAAATTTTAAGGATTTTGAAAGTCTGACAGTAATCAGCATTGAGTACTATACTGTAAGGTTAATCCTAAATGTTTGAAAATGATTAACAGTTGAAATTTACATTTACATTTAGTCATTTAACAGATGCTTTTATCCAAAGCGACTTACAAATGAGGACTATAAAAGCAGTCAAAACTAACAAAAGAGCAACAATATATAAGTGCAAATGACAAGTCTCGGTTAGCCTAACGCAGTACACGTAGCAAGGTATATATAATATATATATATTAACACACAAAATGTTTTACAAATATAAAAAAAAAATTATCAAATGTAATCCGTTAGATTACTTTAATAAAGTAATTGAAATAGTTACATTACTTATTACATTTTAAATGGGGCAACTTGTAATCTGTAACCTATTACATTTTCAAAGTAACCTTCCCAACATTGGTATTTACTATAATAATAACTGTAAATTGTTAACTGTTTTAATCAAAACCTCTTCGACTATTAATAGGTAATTATAAAAACTATAGTTAATTACACTGTAACAAATGAAAAAATACAACCTAAATGACTTTATTTTTTCTTTAGAAAACACAAAAGAAGATATTTTGAAGAATGCTATTAACCAAACTGTTTTGGTGACCATTGACTTCGACTGAATGGACACAACAAACACTGAGCCATTTCTCAAAATATCTTTTTTATGTTACACAAAAGAAATTCATACAGTAGACGTTTTGAATTAAATAAAAATAAAAAAAATCACACATTAGTTTTAGGGTGAACTATTCCTTAACATAACTGCAACAGTTCATCAAAGTTCATAAAAAGATCTGACAGCAAACACCAACACAATATTTGAATGAAAAGACCACATTTAATTAGCATGAGCTTGCTGGCAAGAGGTGTTTCCCAAAGTATTAGGAGAAAATCTGACAGCTTCATAGACTGACATGTATAAACTGAAAGCCTTAAGAATTCATTACAGAGTAGTTAATATTAAATGTGACAGCCCCACAAGAATGATTTTATCCATACATTCTGAAAAAAGTCTTGAGCAACCCATCTATATGGCTTTATGTTCATTTTGTGTCTGTAATATCAAAAGAGAGTTGAAAATGCCCCTTCATGTGTCACAGACCTTAAGATTCAGTAGCTCTTATTAAAAAGGCTTGAAAGCACTGTGGCACTTCAGACAGATGCTTCGTGTACTCCAAAAACATTCAAGAAAAATCTCTGACTGTTCAGATTCGGATTCAGATCCCATTCAGATCTTTAGACGGATTAGATCTGTATACCAAATACTGTTATTATGACAAACCAATATTAAAGTCAACATGAAGTTTTGTTCTTAACCCCTTTTAATTTACTTAAAGGTATGTTTCCAAGTAAAACAAAAATTGTAGGGACCTGGGCCTGGGTAGGGTTACACCAGCCGTTTGTAAGTTCTTACTTAAATGGGAACAAGTCCACACTAGATTTTTAGTAACTACTAGCTAGTTTGTAGCTAACTCTGTGCTTGATTTTTGTTGCACCATTTGTTCCTATAAAGCAGAGTGTAGCCAGTAGGTTGTAAGCACTGGGTTCGTAAACAATATTTTTCGCATAATGTTCTCTCAAAATGTAAACAAGAGTAAATGTCATCATATTCGGGGTGTACAATATGTATTGTCTGCAGTATCGTAATTGTTGTTTTAGCAATGTGCAAGCTGACATATTCAATGTCTCTCACTTGGCAAAAAAACAAACAAAAACATTTTTAAGACAGTTAAGTAATATCACACAAGCAAGTGTGCCATTTTATGAACATTAGAGTGTGACTCTGATCGCAAATGTGATATTGATTTTATACAATCATTCAACAAACAAGAAGTTCATTTTAAATAATTATTATACACTCAGTATTACATTTGACACAATTGTCTTTTTTCCTGTTTCGTCAATGAAAATAGTTTAGTGTACATTTTTACATCTCAGAGAAATACTGCTGTGTTTTGTTCCTGAAATGAATCTATTTTTGAATGAATCATTTTGAGTCAATGATTCAATGATCCATTCATAAAGACAGTTACTTGCTTTGTTTCTGAATGAATCAGCCATTTTGAACAAATCATTTGAATGAATGAGTCAATGAATCACTCATTAAGACTTACTGGAGGCTTTAGTGTCATATTTATTTATCCATAAGAGGCATAATCCGACCGATCAGCACAAAATACACACTCTGCAAAATATTGTTAAATAATCATTAAAATAATCCCCCCAAAAATAAACGCCCTTACATCGTATGTCTAAAGAATTGTAGTTTGTAAGGTAAATCATGAGCTTATTGATGCAACTCAATCAATCTGCTATTCTATTCCAACAGTTACTTCTTGTCTGAGGCTTATTTAGTACATTTTTAGTTTATACATTAAGTTGTTGCAATGCAAAAATATTTACTACTGCCTAATGGTGTATGCACACCAAATGCAAAGCGAAATTTTTCGCTTAAGAAAGTTTGCTTTTGGTGTGCACACACCATAAGTAGTAACTTAGTGGACCTTTGCATCAAAATTAGACTAAGCTGTAACTTGCGCACAGCTGGTGCAACCGGCCCCTGATTTCATCCAATGGGAACTTACTGGATTGGCCACCTATCTGATGACAAAAAATAGAAAGTTGTGCAGTGGCAGAGCAAATAAATACATTTTGATGAATTCAGCATGATTAAGAACATGCATTAAGAAAATAAATCAGGTCCATTTTGATTTCATATTGACTTTAATTTGGCCCAAAACGTGTGTGTGTGTAGCATTAGATTTGCACTTGCACAAACACTGAGCGCAAAAAAAACAAAAACAATTGTGGTGGCGGCACGTTCACATGAAAATGCAATTTACACAAACGATGATCTTCCCAACGAAATGGGAACGCGACTTTTAAAAGTGCAGGAGTGGAACACATTGCTGGTGAGTCCTGTATCGTGACCATCGGGTGTTTCCCAAAGAAGCTGATCCCAAAGTGAACCAGTCTTTATCCGACTGTGAGAGTGATTTGGGCATGGGAAGGCTACAAGTGATTGTTTTTGGAGAGGTATGCGATAAGGGCCACAGCCACACCCACGTAGATGCCCGTCCCGATGGTGATGGACAGTACGGCGAGGAAGAGCGCACGTCTGGAGCTGGAGCTGGCGTGGTGAAAGTCTCCTTTAGTCACTGCTTTGTTAGTCTGCGTGAGAGAGGGAGAACAAAGACAGAAATAGCACATGTTGACATGCTTTGAAAAGGTCTGGAGTGTGAACGAGCTATGATCGCATAAGAGAGCTGCAGAGAGAAAGAAAACAGAGAAATTATTAATTGGCTGCTCTTCAGCAGCTGACTGACAGATCTGGTAAAGTGCATAAATAATAAGCGCTGCATGACTCAGAGCTCTCCTGCGGGGACCCGCAGCCTTTGAAGTCCAGGAAATGTTGCCAAGATTAAGGACAGATATTTCTGATGAATACATTTACATCTCAACACCTCGCTGCCTCGATGTTTTCTTCCCCCGCTCGCTTACAGATGCGCCTTCCTGACCGCTATGAGATATTTTGCCATCTATTATCTTGATTTATTACATAATGGTGATAATTGCTTGCGCAGAAAATCTGGACTGTCTGTCTGTAGGCTTGTGTCTTTCATCTTTGCCAACATCCATCAAACGGGTCGGCCCACAATAACCTGATGATGCTAATCGGGTCATATTGAAATTGCCCTCACATTTAGCAGCCGATCATAATTCAACTACTTCTGACCGACTGCATCACGAGGTAGGAACAAAACTAAATTATTCTAGTCATGCTTAACCTAGATTTCCCTCAAATGTGCATTTCTCTTCGCCTGGATGATATCAGACTGGTGTGCGTCAGACTAATGATGCTGAGAGTGTGTAAAAACAGCAGAAGAGTTGGTAAGTTTGATTCACTTCCATGAATCAGTTCAAACTGTTTCCAAATCTGATTTAAAGATTATTTGGTGTCATCACACAAAATTTGCTTGTGGTTGTATTGAATTTGTTCATATATTAAAATGATTTTATAAAAAAAAAAAATTCAATTTTACATATCGATTCATTTTGTATTTTCATGTTGGCATATAAAAATGATTAAATATCACTTTTCCTTGTTCAATTACTAAAAAAAAGCTTAATTGTTTTGCATTAAATGCCACCTCTTTATTCCATTTGAGAACAAATATATATACACACTACCATTAGTTTTTAATGTTCTTGAAAGAAGTCTCTTTTGCTCACCAAGGCTGCATTTATTTGCTCAAAAATGCAGTAAAAACAGCAATATTTTGAAATATTATTACAATTTAAAATGACAATTTTCTATTTGAATATATGTTAAAATGCAATTTATTCATGTGATTGCAAGCTGAATTTTCAGCATCATTACTCCAGTCTTCAGTGTCACATGATCTTCAGAAATCAATCTAATATGCAGATCTCAAGAAACTATTATTATTAATATCAATGTTGAAAACAGTTGTGCTACTTCCTATTTTTGTGGAAACAAAAAAAAATTTTTTCAGGATGTAAGTTTTACTGTCACTTTTTTCATCAGTTATAAAAGTATACATTTCTTTCAAAAAATACCTCTTTTATCGGCAGTGCATATGACGTTCCTATTCATATAGGAATGTGACTGTGACTATAGATGTGATTATGAAATACAAAGACAAGTGTTTATTTTCATATGGAATAACGTACACTAGCTGATACAGTAAAAGAAGAGGATAAAGTGAGAGGACAGTAGGTCCACTGGACAGGAACTGAGAAACTGTTCTCAGGGCTGTTTACACAAAATTCACAGGCATAATTAGCTCAAGTGACAGTTTCTAGCGTCTGGAAGATCCACTAGCTTCCTGTGAAAGTGGTCATTGACAGGGCAGCTGTAAAATGTATGCGCTCTGCCTACTTCTGGGTCTCTTGAGATTACTGCAAGATTTCAGCACTCCCCACAGCATGGCAACATGCTGCAGACAGGCATGGGAGTATGTTAATGCCATGAAAATAACACAATGGTCAAAGAAAGAAATTAGCATATGAGGTTAATTGGTGAGAAACTGCACTTTACTGCATTTTTTTGTATGTTGCTTGACAATGACTGCAGTCTTTTTACAAAAGCTTTGCTGCAACCTGGCCAAGCTGGCCAAACATGAAGGTGATTTAATTTTGTGAGTGGATGATTTTTTTTTGCTGTGTGCTTACTAATTTAATCATTTTTAGGTTTGTAATACATTTAAGCCTCTTATACATTTAAATAACACTTGGCAACTAGATTTGCCATGCTGCAATTCTTCAAATAACGCTAGTATTACATTTTGGCACATACTTGTCCCGTACCGTCTGTGCTATTACTTATAAAAGTTCCAAAAGTGTGTTTTTTGCAAAGTCAGCCATCACTTCCAAAGTCCATAACAGATAATGATGCTTCTTCCAGTGATAAAGTCAATTTCCTGTTGTCTCTCACATTAAAATCATGCCTTGCAAATGGTGCTTGGTCTGTGCATATTTCTCTCCTGATTCACATGAGATGACTTTTTCACTAAAGAAAGCAATATTACAGATTTTTACATTACAGGATTTCAACCGGAAGCATTGGTTTGGAGTTAAAAATGTCAGCTTTTCACTTCACAAGACTGGAGTGGTGTGGATTACTTGTGGATTATTGGGATGTTTTATCAGCTGTTTGGACTTTCAATCTGACGGCACCCATTCATTGCAGAGGATCCATTGGTGAACAAGTGATGTAATGCTAAGTTTCTACAAATCTGTTCTGAAGAAAAAACTAATTCATCTAAATCTTGGATGGCCCGAAGGTAAGTAAATTTTTACCAAATTTTCATTTTGGGGTGAACTATTTCAAGTTGAGAGAAGAATTTGTGATTAAATTTCATTTACAGTTAAAGCACAACAAGGGTCTTGTGATGCATTAATCATAGGCTGTTATGTCATGTTCAGCACAGCTGAGCACACTTTATTTCTGCTTTTACTTATCCAGAATTCACTAAATCCATCACAGAAGACTTCATCTAATAAAACTGTCACTGACATTATCATGATGCATTGTTGGAAAAGCAAACAGTCCACTGGCGAGCATTGAGCCCTCATTGGTACACATGAGAGTCTTGTGCGGATGCTTCCCTTGGGCTTGCAATACAAACCAAGTTAACATGATTTTTGTAATGCTTGCTGTTAGGGCATACATTTTCGCTCTGCAGTCCAAGAAGCAAAGCAGTATGTTGTTATCTACACATCGGTTATTCTTTTGTCTTCCTGGCATATATCTTAAATGTTCTTAGGCCTCTGGAAATGTCACACCGTTCACCAGCACAGCCACTTTTACTCTGTGCCTTTCAGACCATCCGTTGTTTTCGACCAGTGAGGTAAATGTGAAATTATGTTAGTGTCAATCTGAGCAAGAAAATAAAAAAACACCAAAACACTCATGAATGCATGTACTAATGAGCTGCAATGATGGTCTGTCTGTCTGTCTGTCTATCTAACTGACTATCTAACTATCTGTCTATCAGTCTGTCTACCTGTCTGTCTATCTATTTGTCTGTCTGTCTGTCTGTCTATCTGACACTGTCTATCTGTCTATCTATCTAACTGACTATCAAACTGTCTGTCTGTTTGTCTATCTGTCTGTATGTCTGTTTGTCCATCTATCTAACTGTCTGTCTATCTATCTATCTAACTATCTAACTGTCTGTCTGTTTGTCCATCTAACTGTCTGTTCTTCCCTGTCTGTCTGGTGGCTGTTTGTCCTCCCTAACTGTCTGCTGTCTGATTGTCTACTATCTAACGCTTCTATCTATCTAACTGCTATTAACTTTCTGTCCTGTCTAGCTATCTATCGTCTGTGTCCGTCCTTCCGTCCATCCGTCAACTGTTCTGTTCTATCTATCTATCTAATCTATCTATCTGTCTGTGTCCCCGTCCGTCGTCACTGTCTGTCTCTCATCTGTCTGTCGATCTACTATCTGTCTATCTGTCCCTATCTATCTATCTATCTGTCGTCTGTCTGTCTGTCTGTCTATCAACTGTCTGTCTGTCTGTCTGTCTGTCTATCAACTGTCTGTCTGTCTGTTTGTCTATCAACTGTCTGTCCTGCTGTTTGTCAATCCTGTCTGTGTGTGTGTGTGTGTGTCTGTCTTTCTGTCTGTCTGTCTTTCTATCTCTCTGTCTGTCTGTCTATCTCGCTTTCTATCACTGTCTGTCTGTCTGTCTGTTTTCTACAATTTGTCTTCTGTCTGTCTGTCCTATCACTGTCTGTCTGTCCTGTCTGTCTGTCTATCAACTGTCTGTCTGTTTGTCTATCAACTGTCTGTCTGTCTGTCTGTCTGGCTGTCTATCAACCTCTCTGTCTATCTGTCTGTCTGTCTGTCTGTCTGTCTATCTTTCTATCTATCGCCCTACCCCCCCCCCACCCCCGCCAGCCGCTCTATCCCCCTCCCCACCCGACCCAAAAATCCCCCACTATCCCCTCCCCCTCCCCCAAAGCCCCCACCCCCCCCAAACCCCTTCTCCCCATCCCAATCTCCAAAAACCTCCCCCCCCCCCCCCCCAACTTCTCCCCAAAAAAAACAATCCCCTCCCAGCCAACCCCCAAACCCCCCAAAACCTCAATCAATCCCCCCCAAATCCAACCCCCAAATCCTCTCCCAATCCCAAAATCAATCCCCCCCCATCAAAAAACTGTCGATCCATCAACTGTTTGTCTGTCTGCTGTCTATCAAACTGTCCTGTCCTGTCCTGTCTGTCTGTCTGTCTGTCTGTCTGTCTATCCATCTATCTGTCTATCTGTCTATCCCTCACTGTCTGTCTGTCTGTTTGTCCTGTCCCTGTCTTGTCTGTCTTGTCTGTCTGTCTAATCCTTGTCTGTCGTCTGTCTGTTTGTCTATCAATTGTCTGTCTGTCTGTCTGTCTGTCTATCACTGTCGCCTGTCTTTCTGTCTGTCTGTCTATCTATCTATCTATCAACTGTCTATCCCTCAACTGTTTGTCTGTCTGTCTGTCTATCAACTGTCTGTCTGTCTGTCTGTCTGTCTATCAACTGTCTGTCTGTCTATCTATCTATCAACTGTCTATCCATCAACTTTCTGTCTGTCTGTCTGTTTGTCTGTCTTTCTGTCTTTCTGTCTGTTTGTCTGTCTGTCTTTCTATCTATCTTCTGTCTGTCTGTCTTCTGTCTGTCTGTCTTTCTATCTATCAATCATCTATCCATCACTTTCTGTCCTGTCTGTCTGTCTGTCGTCCTATTATCTATCAACTGTCTATCCATCAACTGTCTGTCTGTCTGTCTGTCTGAAAAAAATCTATTGTTAAGTGTAATCTTCAGTATTTTTAATGCATCCTTTGTTGAAAATTAGTCATGCAGTAGTATTTGAACTTTGATTTGCAAAGTAGTTCATGTCTTCTTCCGCCCCTGCTGTTAATGTGCACAGTCAGTGTGCAAACATGATTAGCAACCTATTGTTCCGTACAGATGAAGAACTGTACTCAGTAGCCTAATTACTGCTTCAATTTAGACATGCATAATTAATTACCATCAAATCAAAGTAAAAAGTAATTAACAATAGAGCAATGACACAGACGATAAGAAAAAAAAGAAAATTAAAAAGAAACTAAATGGGGCATGACAATCACTCAATTTGTCGTATCGGTGATTGCACCAGATCTTACTGTGCAGAATATATTTCCTGCAATATTAATGTGTGACATTCCTGCGTAATCATCAACTACAGCACAAATGCATATTGACTTGTGAAGTGGGCTTATGTGAATCTCTGCGGCGATCCGTGCAAAGAGCACCCACGGTGTTGCTGACGAAATTAAAACCATTTTGTTGAACGCATCCACCCATTGTTCAAAAAAAGGTATTTTCTTCAAAGCTTATGTTCTACACGGCCCACACTTGCACCCTCTCTCGCCAAACCATTACATAAGGAGCTTATTGTGTTTGTGTTAGAACACGCTCTAAAAGCAATTAATCAGATTATGCACACAGGCTTAGCAAAAACAGATAGGACAGGAACAGCATTCACTGACCTGCCCAGATTAATAATTACTCATGCTTTGAGGTCTAATAAGGACAATTCATGTGAAATTATAATTTGATTGTAATATATCTGATGAGATTGTGTTTTCTGTACTGCTATGCATGAGTGGCACTGGTAAATATGCAAACTTGTAAGGATAGTGAGATTCAAATATGTCTTGTATCTACTACATATTCACAACAGTAATTTATTAAATATTAACCTTTTAAACCATAATCTGTTGATATAATACTACTTGTTATTGTTTAGAATGTTTTTGCAAAAATAAAATCCTTTAGGAAACACTGTGATGAGATCCATCACATTAAAATCCATTACAGTTTTATCGCAATCTAAAATTCAGAATTGATTACTCGCTTTGGTGAAGAGCATGGAAATCTGCATGGATGCAATCTGCACTGGGAAACTGAAATAGAAAACATAAAAATGCATCCCCCAATACGCAGATGCAATTAGTAGCCAGTCGCACAAAACCACAAACTCACATGAAACAATTTTAAATTGAGCATTGTTTGAGTGCAGGATCTTTGAGTGGAGATGAATCACAAATTATTTTGAAAAAAGGATGTTTAAGGGCCTGATATTCTGAACAGAAAAGGAACAATCTGCCCAACTGGAAAGATACTTTTAGAATTATCAAATACAATCTAGATATATTTTAAAGTAAGTTGGAACTCAGACCAGCAGTACTGTGATTTAAGATTACCTTTTAGATTTATGTTTTCAGCTAGACGTGTAAAACTTTAATTTGAAAGAAATTAACTACAGAACTATTTTTTTAAACTACTATATAGGGTAAATTCACAAAACATTTCAGTACATGTCTCCTTTCTTTTTAAACATTATATAATAATATTCTTTCTCTACAGAGAAACATTTTTATTTCAATGGTCAAATTCCAGGTTAAGAACTACAATGCCCATAATCTTGAAGAAAAAACAATAATAATAATAAAAAATGCAGAAAGAGCGGCAAGGGAAGAGGGAAAGTGGAAGAAAGCAGGTTTCTGGTGTTTCCTCTACCTGCCACTCAGAACCACATGCAACATGGGAAATTGTGCCATGCAAATTGTATTAAGCAATGAATTTTGTATTAGTATCTGCACAGTTTTCATAATTCCTTTGGTGAATTGAAAAATAAAACATTGCAGACAGTAAACGAACATAAAAGCATGCTATAAGACTTGTAGTTAAGTCAAATGCTTTATATGTATGATTAAGTTTCTATGCAATTGCATTAGCAGACAGCAATAACCTTTTAAAAATGATGCCAGTGAAAGAGAATAGAAGAAAAAGACCTGTTCAAAAAAAGAGGCTGCTTTGGCCTCCATCAAGGCACATCACGCCTGCTTCATTTTCACAGAACGTCCCACTGGTGGATGACTTTCACATCGGCCATCCATTAGCTTCTCGCTAAACCCAGCTAAAAGATGAAAAGCCCTGTAGAAACGCTAGATGTACAGGTGCATCTCAATAAATTAAAAAGTTGTGGAAAAGTTCATTTATTTCAGAAATTCAACTCAAATTGTGAAACTCATGTATGAAATAAATTCAATGCACACAGACTGAAGTAGTTTTTAAGTCTTTTGTTCTTATAATTGTGATGATTTTGGCTCACATTTAACAAAAAAACCCACCAATTCAACAAATTAGAATACTTCACAAAAAAAACATTTTTAGTGAATTGTTAGCCTTCAGGAAAGTATGTTCATTTACCGTACATGTACTCAATACTTGGTAGGGACTCCTTTTGCTTTAATTACTGCCTCAATTCGGAGTGGCATGGAGGTGATCAGTTTGTGGCACTTGCCTGAGGTGTTGTGGAAGACCAGGTGTTCTTTGACAGTGGCCTTAAGATCATCGCATTTGTTGGTATCTTGTTTCTTTATTTTCCTCTTGCCCAATACGCCAAAGATTCTATGGCCGGTCAGGTTTGGTGAGTTTGCTGCACCAGCAGATGACATTGCACCCCAAATCATCACAGACTGTGGAAACTTAACACTGGACTTCAAGCAACTTGGGCTATGAGCTTCTCCACCATTCCACCAGACTCTAGGACCTTGGTTTCCAAAATAAATACAAAACTTGCTCTCATCTGAAAAGAGGACTTTGGACCACTGGCAACAGTCCAGTTCTTCTTCTCCTTAGCCCAGGTAAGACGCCTCTGACGTTTGTCTGTGGTTTCAGGAGTCGCTTAACAAGAGGAATACGACAACTGAAATTCCTTGACACGTCTGTGTGGTGGCTCTTGATGCCTTTACCCCAGCCTCAGTCCATTCCTTGTGAAGCTCACTCAAAATTCTTGATCGATTTTGCTTGACAATCCTCATAAGGTTGTGGTTCTCTTGGTTGGTTGTGCATTTTTTTCTTCCACACTTTTCCCTTCCATTCAACATTCTGTTAACATGCTTGGATACAGCACTCTGTGAACAGCCAGCTTCCTTGGCAATGAATGTTTGTGGCTTACAAATTGTGAAGGGTGTCAATGATTGCCTTCTAGACAACTGTCAGATCAGCAGCCTTCCCCATGATTGTGTAGCCTAGTGAACCAAAATGAGAGACCATTTTGAAGGCTCAGGAAACATTTGCAGTTGTTTTGAGTTGATTAGCATGTCACCATATTCTAATTTGTTGAGATAGTGGATTGGTGGGTTTTTGTTAAATCGCTCTTTTTTTTGCTCCGCCAAAAAAAATCATCACAATTAAAAGAACCAAAAAAACTACTTCAGTCTGTGTGCATTGAAATTATATAATACACGAGTTTCACAATTTAAGTTGAGTTGAATTACTGAAATAAATTAACTTTTCCATGACATTCTAATTTATTGAGATGCACCTGTATAATACATGACTGTTCAAACTGTTTTAGACTGAGCCTTCAACACACACAACTCTGAGTTCAAAGCATTGACGTTAGTTTAATTGCTAAAAAGTGCAATTTAAGCGAATTTTATTTGATTATACCTGAAGTCTAGAGCAGAGAAAGAAAAAATCATAAAAGCGAAGACCAGGGTTAGCGTGAGGTGGCACCAGCTGACCCAGTGCATTGTGATTGGCCGAACACCGCAAGCACTCCTCGTAAATGTAATGCCCCTTACCATAATCGTGAGCTTTATCTTTCAAAATAAATGTAATGACAGAGCCTGAAAGGGGAACAGAGTGGCGTGACAGATGAAGTGATGTGATGAAGCTGGTATGTGTTTGCAGTACACAAGGCACGGTTAAGACAGCTGACTCCACTGTGATGTGACGCTCACGCTCTCACACACACGCTTGCGCGAGCGCCACACCAACACACACACACAAGATGCGCAAAATGCCGCATTTGAACAGTCAATAGCAAATACTTAAACTAATAACAAACCAGTAGCTGATTCAGAAGCGCCAGATTGTCATAGCAAAGTCAGAATTACCTCCACTCCTAGGTTCACGAAACGGTCTTCCATAAAATGCATTGCTGTTCTTTTGTAAGTCATCTTAAAGATTCCTAAATGCATCTACTCTGGAAGGCCAAATAAAGTGCTTTTACTCTTGCACTGAATCACAGAGCATCTCCCTGACATGGCTGCATCAAAACAACTGCTGTTCCTGAAACCACGCTTTCTTTCTTTGCGTGAACATTTTGGCAGCATTATGCAAATATTTCCACATAGTGAGGTAGATATGTGGGGGCGTGTTAGAACGAGCCGTTTTAGGGGGGCGTGGCAGAGTCTTAACTTTGATAAAGAATATCTATTTGGATTTGAGACTTCAGTCTTTGCAAATTTACAGATCTTATTTATGCACCAAGAGCTTGTAACACCTCAAAGAGAAAGGAAAACTTGAAATCACATCATCTGACCCCTTTAAATTAAAACTTTGTTTTGTTTTTTAAACGATCCTCTTTGGGATGTTTATTAATTGTAAGATTGACCACTGCTATAAGTGGAAATTTCATAATATCTCGCATTTGTGAGGTGTTTCACACATTAAAGTTCTTTTAAATGTTGATTTGATGAGACAGACTTACAGTGTAACTAGAGTTTGTGTTCTATTGATTGCTGGGTAATTGCTCAAAACCACATCATTAATTAAAAGAAAAGTAAAAAAATTACCAATTAAAAGCTCTGCAGCTGAAATCACGTGCAAAACTGTGAGTTACTAACTTTGTCTGAAAATTTGCACAGCTCACAGGAAACTGCTCTTGCCGTGACTCACTCTTATACAAAACCCCCAAGAAATTAATTTATTTCAACCACCTGGATTAGAAAATCAAGCATTCATATTATTACAGTGCATTCACAAAATAGCAGCATAATTTAATGTTTACAATATACTCACTACTACAGCCTGTATATATTCTACAAGATGTATCTAGCATCTTTTAGAAGATATGCAATAATGCATTCAGATATTTAGAGATAAATTAGCTGCTTGTGTGGCATTTTTACTTGATAAAACATTCAATAATAATGTAAATCTGTTGAGGTTTGTAGAAGGATTGCAGTGAATTGATTTTGGTGTAGGCTTAGATTTAAAAAACCAGGCTGAGAAAAGATTTCTATATTTTTTTTCAGGCAGAGAATTAGAGAGCTGTGGGTGTTGAGTCGTGATGTACCGCATGAAAGAGAAAGACGGAGAGAAACAGAGCGAGAAACACAGAGAATGAGAGCCATAAACTGCTTTTAAAGCCAGTGTCAAAAGAGAACACTGAAAGTTTAAGCATACGATGAATCACACAAAACCCATCAAGCACATGTCCAGGACATATTTCAGCCCAAAATCAAAAGAAATTACGATTTATGAAAATGAGGCCTGTTTTGGGACCATTAAAGGGGTGGTTCACTGTTTTTGTCTAGGCTTGATTGTGTTTATGGGGTGCAGTCTAAAATGTGTTAATGCTTCGTTAAAAAAAAAAAAAACGCATTATTTTTCACATAATTTATCTTTATTCCAAACCGCTCTGTCCCTTCTCAGAGAAACACGCTGATCATTTACTTCTTGTATGAAGCCCCTCCCTCAGAAATAGACAATGGGCTCTGATTGGTTAGCTAGCCAAGTGTGTTGTGATTTTTATTTTTGGCTCAAAACCCGCTCTGTGCGAGTCTAAACGTTAACGATATCAAAACCACCCCTCACTCAGCGGCTCTTCCGGTTGTATGGTAAACACCGGGCTTCGTGGATATCGCTTAGCAGTTTGAGCCGATTGAGAGCCAGAGGATATTAGTTGAAGGGATATGCAGAAACCTGTGCAAAGCAAGGGCTTTTTAAGGTAGGCTATGTTTATCCTGATTAAAGCTTTAAGACAGTACGGCAACTGCACGCACGTCCATGTTTAACGTTTCTCATAGCTATGTGAAAATAAGTGTGTAACTGGAACAGTTCATTGTTGGAGCTGAGCTGAATGAGAGAGAGAGAGAGAGAGAGAGAGAGCAAGTAGGGAGGAGGGGAGATTCGTTGTTTTTGATTGCCCTCTCTCCAGGAAGCAGCAAACCGCGCAGAGGGGGGTAAACAAGTATTAAAAGGAAGAGAGGCACGCTGCTTTAGAACATTGATTTCGAAACTTGTGAATCCATTAGAATCGTTAAGAAGACAGAATCGCGATTCATATATAAACAGATTTTAAGTGCACCTCTAGTTTTCTCTTCCTCTAAAGCAGCGCAGCATGGCCTCAACCCCTTTGCTGCCTTTTCCCGAGGGCAGGGATTATCTGGGTTTGTGATGTCACGAACCCGGGAAGTAACTCATTGTAGTCCCTACCAGCCGTTTCTGTAGGCATTAATCTGCCAGAATTTTAAAAGATGATATCTCCGTTTGCATTGAACTTTCAGCTTCACAACTTTGCAGATATTGTTTATGCTCAAAAAGCAACATTACACACTAACTAACGTAAAAAAAGTGAAATCGCAATCAACCACAACTTTAAGATAGTTTAAGACTAAATTTATTGTAAATTATTGATAATTGAATAGATTGTTAATATTATGTATATTAGTTTAAGATGCTTTTTTAAAAGTGTCATGTGCAACAGTATTGAAGATGCACAAATTAGGTGTCATTTTTATTTGATTTGGAGGTTGAAATGGAAGAGAACAAAAGGAGATGGAAAACCATAATAGCCGGTTTTGTATTAATGTTTGAAATAAGAAGGGAGAATGAGTGAAAATGCGGCATACCACTTCTCTGTACAGTTTACCGTCATGAGGCGAATGACCTCCTGCCCTCTTCTCCTCTCTCTCTCTCTCTCTCTCTCTCTCTCTCTCCTCTCTCTCTCTTCTCTCTCTCTCTTTCTCTTCCTCTCTCTCTCTCTCTCTCAGCACTTCTTTCTGTAAGCATTCTCTCCCTCAAGAGCATCATTGCGGTGTACTATATAAGAGTATATTTTGGTTTATAAGTTAGTATAATTTAATTATAGTATTTTTGTCAGTTATAGGGTAAGTTAGTGTTTACGGGTATTTATGATTTAGTTTTAATAGTAAGCTGTAGATTAAAGTAAGTTATTGTAGGTTTATTTACGGAAGTTAATTTAAGCTCTTATATTAGATATAATTATTTAGGTTGTAAGATATTAAGTTAGTTTAAAGTATTTTTTTAAGTATATTAAGCTATAAATACATTTGACACTGCAGCATACTATAGTCACCTTTATGAAACAAACCCGGGAATGCTCCATCTTTTGCCCTGCATCATACATTAGACTATAATGGATATTTGTTTTTAAACGCTCAATGACGTATAATGACCGGATTTTCCCTGACAGTGTGCACTGTGAGTTGTGGAAATCTACCGTTTAGCTATGCATCCTTCCACAGTTTTAGTTTGTCCTCAGGACTTTGTTTTCAAAGCCCAGGGTTATCAAACATAATAGGGGACAAGTATGGTTAAAGTATCAATAAAACTCTAATATGAAGGAGTAATAATAACAATCATAACGGTAATGCTTTACTTAAAGCCTTTATATATAATGCAGGATGTAGCCAGAACGCATGGTGCAATCTCATGAATAATTGTAACCACAGTTAATACATTATAACGCTTATCAATTAATTGTTACACTATGCATTTTAAATTTGGTTATAATAATTTACAACATATAATGTTTTACAATGCACATTATGAATAATTATTATGCATTATACCCTTTAATAACCCTTTTAATGCATTATACATAAAGGCTTTAAGTAAAGTGCTACTGTACCATAATAACTTATCTTCATGTTATTTATCATCCATCCATTCTCCAAAGTGAGGCACATTAGTAGTAGTAGTAGTATAGAAATTATAATTAAAAATGAAGTACAACAGATATGAATATGTAGTTATGCTAATTAAAAAAATAATAATTTATATGTGAAATATTATTATATCTTATATTTAGAGTCATATTAATAATACAGACGAAAATAATAACCACAAACATAATAATAATAATAAACAATTATTAGGTATTATTATTTTTGTCTGTGTTATTATTGGTACCGTCATTTTTCCAAACTCAGCAGGGTTGTTTATTATTATTATATTACTACTATACTACTCATACCTTATTAAAAAAAGAAATCAAATAGGAAGGTTTGGAATGAATAATAATAATAATAATAAAACAAACCCTTGCTGAGCGTTGGAAACGGGAACGGAGGGACAAAAAATAAATAACAACGAAAAAAAATATAATTATTAATAATTGGTAGATTATTATTGTTGTTGTTGTTGTTGTTACTACATAAATTAATTTAAATAAATTACATTGGTTCTGCACAATGGAACTCTGTGTGAACTTCTCACAGGAATGTACAAAAAAGCAATTCTACCTATCTAACAATTTCTCCAAAAATGTTGCACCAAAAAAAATCATTATTTAATACCCTTTGTAAAGCAACTCATGGCCTCTTCTGGCTTACTGCTTTATTATAAAACAGATTCAGACAAATGATGTTGTAAAGTAGCCATTATACTGTATGAACGCCTGTGACCTTGCATCAGTTCTGATATGTTGCTAGGCAGCTGTAAACAGTCTACACTCTTAAAAATAAGAGTTCTTTACTGGCATCGATGGTTCCATAAAAACATTAAACATCCACAGAACATTCCATTCCATTCCACAAAAGATTCTTTATCCACCTTATTCCTAAACGCGGAAGTAGGCCTATGGGCGAGACTTCCTGTTGATTAGCCGCTATAGAAGAATAACAACGTGCAGTAAACGGTAAACAGTTTGAATAAACTGCCAATTAAAACTTCATAATTAAGATAATACATTATAATAATAAGGTTAGACACACCAATTTGCAATATCAAGCAGCAAAAGGAGTGGTTTTGTACAGCTAAAAATAGCTGGAAGCAGATGAGACCGGAAGCAAGACCCATAAAATTAACAAATGGCCATTTTTACGTGAAAAATAAGGTGGATAGTGGAAAAGGGTTCTTTAGATTTTTTAAATGTTCTTCACACAAATTTAAAAATGGTTCTTTTAAGAACTGTTTACTGAAAAGTTCTTTAGGGAACCAAAAATGGTTCTTCAATGGCAGGGGTGCACACCATGCTCTGGCGATCGATGTCCTGCAAAAGTTTAGCTCCAACATCTATCAAAGACACCGCCTTAATTATTAAGTCCTTCTGAAGATCTTAATAGCTGACTGAGGTGTGTTTGATCAGGGTTGGCGCTGAACTCTGGCCGCGAGAGTCGAGCGCCAGGAGCAGGGTTGGGCACCCCTGTTCTATGGCATCACTGTGAAAACCTGCTTTTAGAACCTTTATTTAAAGAGTGTATCGTTAGTCTTCATTTTATCAGTATTAATAAATGTAACTACTTCTTGAACATTTACGTTGGCATATGAGATGGTGATAGAGATCTTCTCACCTCGTGAGACAGGTAGAAAGCTGCGATGCCCAAGGGCCAGAAACAGCAGATCATGGAGAAAACACTGAGGCCCAGGTGGTCCCTCGGAGGCATCAGGAGGAAATTGTCTTCACTCTCTGAGTCACTTGAGTACTCACTCTGCAGAAAACACACAAAACACTGAGTGAATCAGATGACAGAGCGGCTTTTCATCCAACGCTCTCCATTTCACATCTCTCTGCTTCTTTTCAGGGAAAAGGAAGACCAAGAAAGTGGAGTAATAATGGCAACAAGCTTCTAGGCCTGAGACAGTCATTATGGGTCAAAATCAACATAGTAACAAATTTTGCATGCGGAGTAGGGGTGTAACGATTCACTCGTTTTCTCGATGCATCGATTACAAACCCTGACAATGCAATGCATCGATCTTGAAAAATGGATTTTTGAATCGTGAATCGTCAATTTCGGACAATAATCGATTGAAAACGCTAAGAATTGAATAAATCGCGATTTCTATAGCGATTCAATGCTTTCAAAATATATGCACATTAAATTACTTCAAGCACGAATTAATGGAGACCTTGAACAATGTTCGTGCCTCGCATCTCTCCTTCACGCACTCCGCTATTTCCAGCCTGCAGTGAACTGTCACATGATGTGCCGTGCTCCGTTCGTCTCACCGACCACTTTTTGAGCGATTGATGTGGATCTCTCGGATGGCCGAATGTGGCCAGTGATGCTAAAGTGAAGTAGTTTTGCTTTTTTGTAGTTTTTCAGTGGCTCTCGGTCATACCGACGGCATTACCTGAGCAGCAGTCGAAGGCTGCGCATTTATTGCATGGACGGAGCAAAAATTTTAGTGTCTAAAGCATACGCACAGATCCATTGAATGAGAAATGAGTTAATGTTGTTAAACCGAATGTACGAAGGAAACCATTAAAATAATCACAGCTTTAACAACAACTGTGAAATAAGAGCGTAAGGTTTTTCTGATAATCAGATGCATGAAAGTAGAGTTCGTTGCTTTAGCAAACAGACATCAGGCGCGTTTTCTTTCAGAATCATCATTCGCCGATAGAGAGGAAAAGTTAAATACTATAGCATTTTATTTTATGAAAATGAGATGAAGTTTTCGCACTGAAAGAGAAGTGATCTCACACTCATAGAACTTTAGACGTGCCAGGAAATGCCTAATATGGACAAAGACATCTATCGCTGCAGCTAAGCTGAAAAAAGTGAAGTGAAGTGACATGTGGCCAAGTATGGTGACCCATTCTCGGAATTAGTGCTCTGCGTTTATCCCATCCAAGTGCAAACACACAGCAGTGAACACACACAAACACCCAGAGCAGTGGGCAGCCATTTTTTTGCTGCGGCGCCCGGGGAGCTGTTGGGGGTTCGGTGCCTTGCTCAAGTGCACCTCAGTCATGTTATTGAAGGTGGGAGAGAGCGCTGTATATTCACTCCCTCCACCTACAATTCCTGCCGGTACGAGGCTCGAACCCACAACCTTTGGGTTACGAGTCGACTCTCTAACCATTAGGCAATGACTTCCCCATGAATAAACAGCAGAATGAACTGAAAGGTTAAGACAATAAACACAATAAATAAATACAATTTATGAATGATGCCAGGCTAAGTGACATATCATTTATTATAGTACAAAAACTATAAAGTATATTTTCTACCTAATTCTGTGCAGAAAATTTAAATTATTGTTTGTAGTATATAAAACAATCATAAATTGCCATTAGGAAAAAATATATAGATTACAAATGACTGATTATTGTCAGCAGTGTATTTGATTTCTTATAGCAAATTCAAAGTAATAGATAAGAAAATAATTCTTTGTAAAAAATTATAATAATACATACATACATAAAATTATTACATTTGACATTTCTGTCACTTCTGAAATGATGGCTACACCCCTGGTGTGACAAAATGTTAGCCTATACATAATACTTTTAAAGCTCTTTTAAACAAATCTTGGCTCACATACATTTCTACATATGCCATGTCATGCTATAGCATTATTAAACTAGCATCTAACAATGGACAAAAGTGTTTTTTTCTAACCTATGGTTCTGTAACCATAAAAGCTGCTGTGTAATTTGCCCCCTTACTAAGCATTTAAAGAATTTAGGGGAAGCACTTAAATAATCCTGTGAATGCACTTAAAGTGTCACGAATTCGGTCCATGGACTTCCGTTTATTCACCACCAGAGGTCACCCTTTCCATTACATTGACTCTCGCACAACACAAACTGTTGCATAGCGCCCTGGACTACATATCCCATCATTCTTTGCACGATTTGCACACTGCACTGATTGCACTCATTGCACACAGCTGTTTCTAATCACCTCACTCACTATATAACACCCACTCCAACCACATTTCTCTGCTGAGTATTGTTTAACCTGTACCCCTTTCCGAGTCTCCGTGTTTCCTTGTTTTGCCTTGCCTGTTCTGCGGTATCTGATCTTTGCCTGTTTTCTTGGATTTATCCCTCTAGTCTCGCCCCGGTGATTCTGTCTGCCGATCGTTGACCTAAGCTAGCCCTAGGACTATTCTTGTGTTTTGCCCGCCATATACCTGTTTGCCATTGTTCAACCCTGCCTGTTATACCACATCTCTTTAATAAAAGCTTGCAGATGGATCCACACGTCTCATGTCTCGTCAGCCCCGTTAACATAAAGAATGCAGAATCGAATCATTAATCGAATCAAATCGAATTGAATCGTTCTTGAATCGAATCGAAAAACTATGAATCGATTCGCTGTCTACCCAAAGATTCATAGCCCTAATGTGGAGGGGTTTTATTGGGTTAAAATTGATTCTACTTCTTGCTTAGTGTACCTGGTCTTTTTGTATGCTGTTCAACAGTATGCTGTTCCAAAAAAATACTAGAATGAAATTAATTTTAATTGAATAGAATACAATTCTTCTTAACTGTTATTTTCTTCTTATTTTCTTACTAAGGAATTAAGAATATTCTGTATTCTTAATATGTTCTCATCTTTTTTAAAGATTGTTCTAAAGAAGAATTTGAATTCCTGAAAAGAATGATCTTAAAAATCATTGTAAATAACCTGTTAAAGTTAGAATAACTTCCTACTTGTCTCATATTCCCAAAGAAGGTAATGTGTTTAATAGAATTATTGGGCTGCTTCAAATATTAAGCATACAACATAACACTAGCCACATATAAAACGTGCCATGACAAGTGTTGAACTTTGTTTTTCCCCAATTGCACTTAGGAACATTCCTGAAATTTATCTTAAGATATTTCTTAACTTATTTCTTGAGAAGTCTTGCATGAATTTTATTCAGACCTGACTCTATACTACTATGTACAATAATGTCCACTTTTTATGATCCAATCAATTCACAGTGGGAAAAGTCTTCTTTTCTTGAAGAATATCCCTGAAATATTTCAATTTCACAGAATTGTGTTGACTTGTGTCGCAGTACATTTGTAGCTCATTTGGGAATTTTTCATTTTTTGACAATAGAAAAAGCCCAATTTCAACTCTTGCTGAGTTTCAATCATGTCAATCATTCTGAATGCTGTATAGTATTTAATAAAGGCTATGATACTGAAATAAAAATGTACCTTCGTAAATGAATATTGATGAAACTTTTCACACAGGCCTGTATTACAGACTGAAGCCACAATTCATGCAGCATTTATGCATGTTCAAATCACTTTTCTCAGCATCCCCTACTTTTAATAAGGTTTTTATCATCAACTAACATGTTCTTGTGTATGTAATCACAGCTTGCATGTGTTAACGGTGTGCAGATGAATGTTGCTTTTTTTCACCTCCGCACAAGGACATAAACAGCTTGCACAACCTGGCTCTCTTATCACCAATTTGCAGCAAAATGCCCTCTGCATATGTTAACACATCGAGGGCAAAGTGAGCTGCAGCATCCGGACGACAGTTCGCTCTCACACACAGTCTGAAAGAAGATGGCTGGAGAGAGGTTTTTGTTTTCTTTTGTGCACAAAAATAATTCTTGTAGCTTCATAAAATTAAAGTTGAACCACTGATGCCACATGGACTATTTTAACAATGTCCTTACTACCTTTCTGGGCCTTAAACGTGGTAGTTGCATTGCTGCCTATGGACGGTCAGAGGCTTTGGAACGAATTTGGAACAACATGAGGGATTCATGACAGAATTTTCATTTTTGGGTCTATAACTCTAAAAATAGCATAGCCATTTTAAATGAAATCAAACGAGATACATAAATGGCAGCTTGTGGTTGCCAGAAAATTCACCATGCAATCATCAGGGTTACACACGACACTAGAAATGCAATAAACATTAACATAACGAACGTAAGATGAAGAAAATGTAACAAAACACCCTACATTACTGCTAGCAAAAATAATGAAATTTATTTAAATGTGATGCAGGACATTCTCAGAATGTCCTTTACTATCTTTCACTGTAATTTATGTAAATCATAGTTTTTACCTGAAAACAACAGTAATTTAATTGTTACAATAACATTACATATATTGCTATGTTAAACCATTTACAATTCTCACTGTATATGCGACTTACATTTAACCAATTAACAGGTTTTTAATGTAACATTGTACTGTATTTTTTGTAAAATGACAAACATTTTTGAGCAGGGATGTCACTGTTGTCTTTCGAAATACGTGCCTCTAAATACATTTTTGCAACACCGTTATTATGTACCTTACTGCACGTTTCGCGGCAGTTTTAAAGTGAAACGTCCAGTGAGAGGCACTAAATGCGTGGAAGGTTCAATACGTGACTCTGGCACGTTTTTGTTACACTGATATAGGCACGTATTGCTGTGTCTGTATTACGTTGCTTCAGGTACGTATTCTGAGAAGTGTCGTTAAAAGTTAAAGTGCCCCTATTATGCCATTTCCAATATTGCCTTTCATGCAATGTGTAATGAGCTGTATGTGAATGTAAACGATCAGCAAAGTTGAAAAGCCAAAAGTGCATAATAAATAAAGTTATTGTCTCCCAAAATAAAGAATCGACTCTCTACAGCCTAAACGTGCCATGACAAGTGTTGAACTTTGTTTTTCCCCAATTGCACTTAGGAACATTCCTGAAATTTATCTTAAGATATTTCTTAACTTATTTCTTGAGAAGTCTTGCATGAATTTTATTCAGACCTGACTCTATACTACTATGTACAATAATGTCCACTTTTTATGATCCAATCAATTCACAGTGGGAAAAGTCTTCTTTTCTTGAAGAATATCCCTGAAATATTTCAATTTCACAGAATTGTGTTGACTTGTGTCGCAGTACATTTGTAGCTCATTTGGGAATTTTTCATTTTTTGACAATAGAAAAAGCCCAATTTCAACTCTTGCTGAGTTTCAATCATGTCAATCATTCTGAATGCTGTATAGTATTTAATAAAGGCTATGATACTGAAATAAAAATGTACCTTCGTAAATGAATATTGATGAAACTTTTCACACAGGCCTGTATTACAGACTGAAGCCACAATTCATGCAGCATTTATGCACTAAACAAGTCGTTAGAAATTCGAATCCCACTTCCGTGACGGCCACACGTCACGGGGTAACACATTTGCATAATTCCCACCTATGTTCTACGTTGGCCGGCAGCGAACAACTTGACCCCGCCCACAAACACGTCATTTTACTGACGGCTGCTTCTCTAATCTCGGGGAGTTAAAAAAAAAATCTTGGGGAGTTCAACGCGGGATTCATTAAACGCTTGCTCTTGAAAGATGGCTCGGTACCCATTTTATTTGGACCAGCTGGCTCCACTGAATCACAAGTATGATAAATAAAAGATGTTTATATTTTCTATAGAGCGTTAAAAATACAGAACTATTGAAATAGGCATATAGTTTCCAACACCGCTGTACGTTGTAGACCAATCACAACAGGCTAGGCCATCTGACCAATCAGAGCAGAGTAGGCTCACGGAAAGGAGGGGTTTAGAGAGACTGAATCTTTGAACTGCTTCGAACGAATCGTTTTGAGAATCACTGGAAAATGAGGTGATATTAAATGCATAATTTGAGAAAACTAAAGCGATTTTTTGACCTTACACTATTGTAGAACAGATAGCCACACATACATCTGCAAAAGTTGTAAAGAGCACTGATCTGGAAAGCATCTGCTGTGTACAAACATCTAACAGACGTCTGTAAGATGTCAATTTTACATACATTCTAAATGTAAAGTTAAATCATAAACATATTAAAGACATCTAATAAATGTCCACTTGACATCTGATAGGAAATGTCCTAGACGTATTGCAGATGAGCAAACACTGTAAAAAAATACGTCTTCCAGATGTAAATGCAGACATCAAACAGACGTCTCCGAGATGTATGTGTGCTATCAGGGAGGAGGACTCCAAAACAACTATGTAGGAACTAAATTTAAAAATGGCTAATAGGGGCACTTTAATGCTCTATTGTGTTGGAAATATGCCCTACACCAAACCAACCCTAAACCTACCCGATAGTGTAAACAAATACAAAAGTGATATAAAAAGACATTCGCTGATGCAACTGTGCTATTTTAACTTCCTTCTACGCAGGTTTGAGCTGTTTTGTTAAACTGTAGTTTCACGGGTTGGTGTTGGCGTAACGATCCGTACTATGGACTTCTGTTCATTCAACACCAGAGGTCACCCTTTCATTACATTGACTCTCGCACAACACAACTGTTGCATAGCACCCCGGACTACAAATCCCATCATTCATTGCACTGATTACACACTGCACTGATTGCACACAGCTGTTTCATATCACTCACTCACTATATAACACCCACTCAAACAACCATTCTCCGCTGAGTATTGTTTAGCCTGTACCCCATTCCGAGTCTCTGTGTTTCCTTGTTTTGCCTTGCCTTGCCTTGCCTGTTCTCTCGGTTTCTGATCTTTGCCTGTTTTCCTGGATTCTTCCCTCTCGTCTCGCCCCTGTGATTCTGTCTGCCGATCAGTGACCTACGCTAGCCCTAGGACTATTCTTGTGTTTTGCCCGCCATATACCTGTTTGCCATTGATCGACCCTGCCTGTGTTTCTGACCTCTCTGCTGTAAATAAAGCTTGCACATGGATCCGCACGCCTCACGTCTCGTCAGCCCCGTAACAACTAGGTTGCAGGCCGAAGCTCTTCATCACTTAAGTGCAATGCCATATCGAGTGAGCTACCGAGCAAACCTACTGAATTAGGAAACTCATGCATAGGAAGTTGGATATGTGACGCTAATCTTCAAATGCACCAGTTTTCAAATCTCACAGCATGTTAAAATTGTTTTGAATTCATAACATAATATTCCTCAAGTGATTATGCGAAAATTAGGCTTTATTAATCGAAACTGTGTGGACCTGCAAATCATATTTTGTGTGAAAAGGAATAAAAGTTGTGGGAGTTTTACTGCCTCTAGTGTTCATTTCAACGGGAAACTGCAGCGATTTTTATGTATACTGTAGGTATGTTTTTTGAGTTTCGCAGAAATGTAGGTAGAGGCACGTATTTCCAGTGAGCCTATACTGAGAAATTTACAATGTGACCTATCAATTTTTAAAAAAAATTAAAAAGGCTTTTGTTTAAATTAATGTCAAGTTGATACAGTCATATATTAAATAAAGCATTTGCAAGGAAGTAGTAAAAAAAGGGGGTGGGGGCCATGATAACATTTTTAGTTTTGAGTAATAAATACTGATTATTCTACTGTACATGATGTCACGATTGCCCAAGAAGTCTTCCGGATATATTGAGAGCCAAACATTGTGTGGCACAACAACTGGGTGGAAGCTTTCTGAAGCTGTCATTTTATGCAACCAGTCAAACATTTTTTCTTTGCACATCATCCAAGCCAAATGAAACATTTAAAATATTCTATATTACAGTAATGGGGAAAAGGGGAAAAGTCCATATAAAATACAATATAATAAAGCTATCTAATTTTGGAGCGAAAAGTTACCTGGGAATGTTTTTGTAAGATTCCTCTAATTCAATCTGACACATAAAATGTTTGTGAAACACAAGGCATGTTTCCTAAACCCCTGTGAATCACCAGCAGTGTATTTATTCCATAATATTCACTTATACGTACAAGGACAATTCACAATACCCAGGCAATATAATAACTGTATTAGCTGTAGTCCTTAATTCGAGGCAGCATGTAGAAATTAAATGACAAATGGATTTTAATATTCTTTTGATTGT
Source organism: Sinocyclocheilus anophthalmus (assembly GCA_018155175.1). Classification (NCBI taxonomy): domain Eukaryota; kingdom Metazoa; phylum Chordata; class Actinopteri; order Cypriniformes; family Cyprinidae; genus Sinocyclocheilus; species Sinocyclocheilus anophthalmus. The sequence continues at coordinate 235,082 of JADLZN010006973.1, forward strand.
ATCATCTGGGTACACCATATTTCTAATCATGCAAATGCGATGAATGTAGATTGAACAGTCTGATTGCCAAGTTCCAGATTGACCTCATCCACAAACCTCAGCTTACATCTTGCAAGATCTCATTTGCTCAGATTGGCTTTTTCTGTGAAGTTGCTCTGATAACCCGGCACATCGTTTTCCAAACAGCGTGCCATATGATGCAACGTGTGTGAGGATGTAACGGTGCAACAGACTGAGAAGTGTGTCTGCATAATAGGAATGTCAAGTGTTCCATTAATTTGATTCCAGAAAGAACTTCAAAAAGGCCAGAGCTTCTAAAGGCTGCGATTATGAAAGGAGGCATGATAGAGTTCTCTCTGCAGGTAAGAAAGCAGCGGATGTAAAGTCACGTCTCACAGGAAAAAATGAAGCACTTGTGAAAGCAAGAAGGGAAAGTGTTACATGAGTCATCGGAGCCACTGCACATGCTGTCCCGTGCTGTATGATGTGATGTTTTTCAGGCCAGAGCAATCAGATTTTCATTCCCAAAGTTTAATAGACTGATTAATCTCTCCATGAATTACATTTTTGATTAGCCGTTAATGTTGTATTATGGAATACCCAAAAGAGATATGAGAGTGCCTGCAGAGGGTTATGCAGTGTATTCGTTTACTCCTTGAAAATCGGTTTTGTTTTGTTTTTTCACCACAGAATAAAAAAATAAAGTTTATTGCAACTTCTCACAATTCTGACCATTTTTCCTCCATTTGCATGTGTATACGTTTTTTAATTTTAAAATTTGACATCAGCAATCTGCTGGCGCATAGAGGACCGGGAAAAAAAAAGCCCAAAATGAAGCCCGTGCATCACTTTCATGTACGTTTATAATCCTGTGAAACTTTTTTGACTGTTGACATTAGTAACGTGGTTTAATGTCGGTAATAATTTCACCACCACCAAAGCATCTAATATTCTCTCTGAGTTCCCATGTTCCCTTACGAAAATTAGCCATATGGTTTTACTACGAATAAAACCAAAAATCATGGTTCTTGTAGCCATGATATCTGCAAATTAACCATGGTTTTGTTACCTCAAATAATAACTTAAAGTATTAAGAAATTTTTTTTGTGGTTATAAAAACAGACCTAAGCGAACAACAACCTTTAAAATGACATAAAATGCATTATATAAAAGCAATGAGGCAATAATGATTGGTTAATCGTATGGTTTCATTGAATAACACCGTTAAAATACATAATGTAATACAAAATAAACAAACGATTTATGAACATTACAAGTTGCATGCAAAAGGAGCCAAAAGGGCAATTGCTGCTGCTACACTTACAGGACGATCAAATCCTTGTTTAATGTTGACCAAACTTTTAATTCAAATATCCACTTAATCTTTAATTTTGGCCACCTTTTTGCAAAAGAAATGCGATAGCCTCAGTAATTTCTTCAACAAAAACATGTGGACATCACAACCCTTACAAAAATTAACCATGGTTTTATCGTAGTAAAGCTGCTTAATTTTCTTTTGCATGATTTCTGGATGCTTGAGACTATAAAATAAATCGGACAACTGTATTAATAAAATCATAGCAATAGGTAACTATCTAGATTGTCATTTGCAAATAATAAAGTTAGTTACTTTTAGGTTTATTAAAGGGAAATTTTGACTCTATAATAGGTGGGAGTTTTTTTTTTACTCCAAATATTTGACCAGAGAGGGGGGGCAATAACATCAATTTACAATCCCCGGATGGAGGCACCCATTTGACCAACAGTGCCTGTATGTTTGAATATATTTATTCTAGGCCGGTGTCCAATCGATGTACAATTTGTTATTAAATCTATGAATCGCATTCTCCTTTTTTCCGTGATTAATCGTGCATTGTAATTGCCCCCACAATTCAATGAAATAAGCATTCGACAAGTATCTTGAACCTAAATGTTTTATTTGTCATAATTTGCTATACCGCAAAGTAAACCAAATAGTTACCTTTTTGAAGTGGTGGATTCTCAATTTAATACAAATCTGTATTTTCTGCAAGCTTTCTTCAAGATAAATTTAGATGTCTTTCCAAAAAAAAATAAGAACACTTAGAAATCCAAAAGGGACACCAAAAGCGCGATCATGGGTAAAAGAAGCTTACACGATAAGTCAACTAGAAAGAAAGGAAAAAAAAATTCTGAATTTTTTTTTATTTGTGTACAGTGCGAACATGCAAAGAGCTTTTTTTAAATTTTAGAGAGCCCCAGTTGCGCTACCGAAAAGGACCCCACACGGGAGATCGCCTTTTTTTTTTTTTTTTTAAATAAATCATAAACCAAGCTGCGGGCACTGATACTAGTCTACTAAAGTACTACGGTATTCCATTCATGCAATAACTAAACACACGCAACATATTAACTTATGACAAACTCTAAAACCCGTAGCGTTGAAGTGTGTCGGATTTAACAACGTGGGATATCAATGTAGGAAATGTCTGGCCGTGATTAAATACAATGCTGTGACCCAGGGGTCAAGAGTTCACTCCATACCACGCTTATTAATATAACAGATCCTACGAGCTGCTTACTGTACGCCACGCAATGGGTCTTTACCTTGATGCAGTCTTTTCTATCTATCAAACCACTTTCTAGCGAGACCACTGGTTATCCAGTCGAGGTTTACGAAAACGTCTGCTGCGGTCTCTTCTTTCCTGGGCATACAGCGGGGATGTGTGACAATCCGTTCAACGTCTGTTAATCACACAGGTTGTACATATGCTTGGCGACCTCGAGCCTAGTCTGAGCACAATCAATCAGACATAGTGACCCTGGAGCACATTAAAAGCAGTCTTTAGTTCGCCTGGGGTTGTATTGTAGCAATAGCACACCCATTTTTTTAAAATACATTGTATTGGGTCTAAACTTATTGGATTTTTCTTTTTTATGTGCCAAAATATCATTAGGATATAAGTAAAGATCATTGTTTTTTCCTGACAGATATTTGGATTTAATTCCTCCGTAAATATAACTTAATTTTTTTTAGTAATATGCATTGCTAAGAACTTTCATTTGGACAACTCTGAAAGGCAATTTCTTTATCATATTTAGATGGTTTTTTTTTGCACCCTTAGATTCCAGATTTTCATATAGTTGTATCTTGGCCAAATATTGGCCTATCATAACAAACCATACATCACTTTGGGACCAGCTTTTTTGATCGACTTTAATTATTCGCTATGTACCAAATTTCTCAATTTTTCGAAAAATGTACCCTTATGGACTGGGTTCGTTTTTTGTCCCATCGGTCACATATGACAGTGCTCGTGTTTCTATAAAATGCAAAACACACTGGAATGAATAATCACTTGAAAACGCAACGTGACGCTCTCTGTTTCCTCTCTGCTAATCCTCTGATGCCCTAATCTTAGCTTTCTGGTTTGCCTTTACCCTATTATGCGCTGTTTTGGACGGGATGTTGATATGCATGCGCTTATGGCTCACTTGGACTGAAAATTCTTGGCAGCTCTTAAAAGGATCTGATCGCAACCAGAGAAAGAAGCAAACAATTGGTTGAGTAAAGGGTAGTAATAGAATGGCTTCAGTATTTCGTGTTATCAATGCTCTTTAAAATTTTTTAACGCGTTAAGGATTGTAAAATGTATCGCATGCGTTAACGTGTTAACGTTGACAGCCCTAATATATATATACACTTATACAGTGCCGGACGGAAAGTATCTCTAGCGACCCCACCTAACATTCATCTTTATATTGCATTTGCCATTGCTAAAGTCATTTAAGTTATCATGTTTTTTTTTGTTACTCATGAATGTACCAAACCAGCCCCACTTATGACAGAAAAACACTAGATTGTGACATTTTTGCAGAATTTATAAAAAAGAAAAATACTGAAATTTGATCACATGGTATCCTTTATTATAGCATGCACTCAGGGTGTACCTTGACTGTGACACGCTATAATATTTAACTCAGGTTTTTGCTGTCAATTCTGCTGATCATCCTTGAGATGTTTCGACACCTCATTGGTTTTGTCTCATGATGTGTGGATTATACTGCATGGACTTTGAGGGAGGAAAGTCCACACACCTGCCTCTTATATAGACATACAGCTTATAACAGTGAATGTCAGAGCAAATTGAGATAGCATGATGGTCAATTAGGAAGGAATGCCTGAAGAGCTTCAGAGACAGAACTTTGGCCAAGGACCAGACTTCATGTGCCAGGTTCATACAATATTTCTGCGGCACTTAAGGTTCAAATGAGCACCCCAGTGGCCTCCATAATCCTTTGAATGGAAGAGTGGGGACGACAGAACCACCTTCCTTAGAGGTGTGATGGCTCGTCTGGCTAAATTTTACTGGAGCTACGGTGCCGGGTTAGGCGAGAGGGACCTTGGTGAGAGGCCATTGTTGTAACAAGAAGAACCCAAAGCCGAATGTCACTGTGTGCCTGAGCCCTGCAGTGAATGATCTATCGATTTACCCTTTAGGTGGGAGATGGAGACAAGTCGGTTACGAAAGTTGTCAATAGTATCTTACTGCTAGCCTCCCAGTCGGGCGCTTTATGGCAGAGTGGCCGCAGGAAGCCTCTCCTTCAGTTGAAGCACAGAAAGAACCAATTGGATTTGTTGCTAAATAAAACAACTGAAGACTCCAATTATGTGTGAGAAACATTTAGATTTCTGGTTGATGACCCAAGAAAAAAACTTTTTGAGCACCTTAATCTACACGGTATGTGAGGGAGTTGCCTGGGGGGGGTGAAATACCACGGAAGCTCATCACCTCTTCCCATACTTACTAAGTCCAACAGTGAAGATGGGGAGTGCAAAGGGCTATCCATGTGTGCCGCCGCGGTGTCTTTTGAAGGTGACACGGGGAAAGGTCCCCCCCCGAGATTTGGTTGCAACCTTTTAGAGGGGAACTTTTTATGATGTGTAATCCGGGCACAATGTACAGGGTACTTGTGTGATCGGACTGATAAACTTGTTATTTCTCCAGAGTGCTCTGGGACCTACACTGGGCGAAGTGTTACCTGTCCTTAAAAAGAAAACCTTGACCCTAAAGCACAACGCTATGGCTATCTATTTATCCTATTGATTGTACTCTCCCCCCCTCTTTGTTCTTTTTCCTCTCATTCGTCCAGCGCCTCTCCGTTCACTTCACCCCATTGCCTCTAGCACTTTATCATTCTTCTGACAGTCACTCGCCTTTCATTCGTTCGACTGCTCTGCTTGATCACTGGCCCTGACATAATCCGGCTGCTTGCCACCCAGCTCTGTTCTTCGTAACGCCCTCTCACTGCTGGCCGCGGTTCAAGGCCCTTTGGTGCGCATCGGCGACTCCTTCCGTTGACCTCCCTGCAGCGATTCCGGACTGACGACTCGTCCATAAGCTCCCCTTCGCTATTAGTGTAGAGGGCTCTAGTGCCTTCTTCCTACTCCCAAGAAACATGTCGAGACTTCCGGCGTCCCGCGGTATAACTAGACCCAACTGACAGACTGGCGCGCATCCCTGCAATGTTCAGTACATGGCAGGTTATCGGATCACCCAAATCCAGCGTGTGAAATTACTGGTCCTGCATCTTTCCCAAAAAGGCCCATGGCTGTATTAGATCAAAAGGGTGCTTCTACTAAATACTGATCAAAGTGTCTGAATACTTAGGACCATGTGATATTTCAGTTTTCTTTTTTAATAAATCTGGCAAAAATGTCAACAATTCTGTGTTTATCTGTCAATATGGGGTGCTGTGTTTAAATTAATGAGGAAAAAAAATTAACTTCAAATGATTTTTTTGAGCAAATGGCTTGCAATTATAAAAAGACGGGGTAACTTCAAGGTCTGGCTTAGGATCTATTCAGGGTCTTGCATACTTACGTACCACCATAAGTATATATTAATACCATTTTTTAGCTCTGCACGCTTATAATATATTAAGCCTTTTGGGGGTCATGTATTTTTTTTATAATCAAAGGCAAATCCAGAAACACATCGGCTTGTCAGAATTCCCCATTTCCTGCAGTTTCGTTGTGCTCTTCATTGGCCACTCACGCAGGACTCTGTGAAGCTGCACATCGGACTCGGAACAGGTGGTGCAAACAGGCGGGCAGCAGCAGGAAACCAGCTCTCTTTACACTCTCTACACAGCCTTCTGATCACCCACTCTCTCTCCCAGTCATCTGGCAAGAGCTCCAGACACGTGCTCGCCCGCCCCTCATTGATCAGGCCCATGCACCATTGACAGGGTGCTGTTAACCGTCGGGGCAAGCACAGCTACGATCATAACTATAGACCTTATAGCATGACGACTAACAGTGAGGTTTAAAGGGAAGAATGTTCCTCTAAACAAAAAATTTGTGTTTTGGTGCATTATATGATTTGAAAAAGACCTGATGAATCCCGTTGGCGCTGTTCACCAAAAACCTACGCGCCATGCATTGTAAAGCTCCTGGGTCTTATGTTATGGGAGGTTGTGCGCATGCAAAAAAAAAGAACTCTTCCCGTAATGCATCATTGGTTTCCCTCACAGGATGTTGTGAGGTACTATGTCCATTAACGAAACACACTTACATGTTGAACTTAAATCCCTGCTTTCTACCAACTTTTTCTTTTTGTTTAACAACTAATCATATCTGCCCTGCTTTGAGAATTTTATCAGTGCGTAGAAAATGATGCAAACCACCACTATATGTAGCTTCTTTCCGTATCTGCTCTGAGTTGGGTTTGTTTTCGCAGTGCAATTTGGGAACCCGAACCACGACTGCCACATACCATCTTCCGATAAACTTTGCAATGAGATACCTAAGTGTTATAACCACTTTCGATGTGCGTGGTCTCAACCAAAGAGAAGTCTTAAGGGTTAGCTTCTACAAAATGAGAGAAGGAGGTTTCTTTGTCATTCATTTACCACCTCATTGTCGTTTTTTCTAAATCCCTAAGAACCTCTTGCCCCATTTCGTCTTCGGAACAAAAATGAAGATAGTTTTCTTGATGATTCTGAGACTGCTAAGTCCTTGACCACCTGCTCATAGACGCCACAAAGGGGGCTAGCCACCCCATTCATAAATCACAGGAAAATTGTAGCCAGTGAGATCGTTAAACTTATATCCATGGTATCATCCAACAGGGTTAACTTGTAACTTTTAAGCAAAGCTACGAAAAAACTTTTTAAGTACAGCAACCGAAAACCAAACACCTAATGATCTATCAAATTTCGTCCTGTCCGCGTCACCTGGTGCCATTTTTGAGAGTATCCATGAACGTACAATCAGCGGTATGCTATTCTGTGCTCAGCCGGGCTCACCGCGGCCGGTATGCGTTTTCGTTCAACCAAAGCGTAAATCAACGTGAGGAATCTCGAAAAACCGTATCGTGTGCTGTATCATCGTGTTCACGTTCAGTGGAGCCACATCTTATTAAAATCAAATTATTGAATTTGGGTCGGAGTTGACAACATGACACGAGTGGTGCTTATGGGTTTTTTAGAACGACTCACTCGAGGGGAGTAAGTGACCAGAACGCGATCTCTATCTGGCGTCAACGCCGTTGAACTAACCGTAGAAAGTGGAATGAGCTTTTTGTCGGTTTTTTTTTTCTAACAAATGACAAATCTGTTCTTAATGCTGGAAGCGAAATAAAAATTCATTCAAGAGGACTTTAAGCATACTAAGTTTGTAAAAATTATAATTTGCCTTAATACTAGATTGTTGACAGCGAATATTGAGGAGAGTTTGGCATCGATGTTCGACAATAGTAATCGATCTACTTCTTTTGTTTTTGATCTTTTTCTATTTGATTTAAAAGGAATTATATGTTGTGTTCTTAAATTACTTGATTTTTCTTCTTTATTTTACCGTGAACGAAAATATACATAGTTTTTTGTCTTGTATTCTCCTAAAGATCTTTTTTTTTCTTTAGAATAAATATTTATAGTCATATTTATTATTTTGTATTTTTACATATTTTGTTCGTAACATAAATATTATTTTGTTACAATACATTATTATCTTAATACTATAGCTAGATGGTAAATTTTTTATTTCTTACTGAAAGTACCACTATAGTATTTTTTTTGTTGCGTGTTTATATATGATGTTTTGGTAAGAAAAATATGTTCATAATAAAAATGTAGCAACACAAATCAAAATTATCCCCTTAGCAAATCCATAAAATCGCTAGATCCAGACACTATGTCAGATTTTTTTTATAATTTAATATTTGCCAATATAATTTGAACAGAAATAATTAGTACCCGATGATACTCTCCCAGAACACAGAACCTCCAGAGATTGTAATCCACTGCACAGAAAACACGATCACCAGTTGGGGGCAGAGGGCTGGATCCAGCAGTCAACTCTCCATATCCACGTCAGATTCTGAATTATAGTTACCAAATCTAGCACCGTTTTCCACCCCCCTGCTCACCCTCTACACCAACCCACCTATCTTCACCCCCTAGATGTGGATCCAACCCCTCCCCCTGGATTTTTGTTCTGCAGTGAGGGGCTACTGCGAAATCATGCAGCCCTACCACTGACTTTAACTCTATGCACAAAGCTTCTTATGTGCACTTTTGTCTTTTGTGCATTTGGATGAACTAAATTTAAAAGAGTATTAATATGCAATCTCTCACCTCGAGTTCTTGAAATTCATCATCGTCGTCATCTACATCATAGGAGAGCGTCTGGATCTTGGCGTCTTCCATAGAGAGATCCAGCAGCTTGCTGTCGGTGAACAGTTTCAATGCCGATTCTTAGCTCGCACCCAGCCCGAGCCCCACGTTCGGACGAGGCTGGGGTTCTCTCCATCAATGCCAACGGACGGTCTCTCGCAGCCACGTCCCCCCCCCAACAACATATAACCCCCCTCCCCCCTGCCCCACCTTCTTAATCACACACTCATTTGCTCTCGGGGTACAGAAGGAGGTTGGGTCTGTAGTAAGGGTCTATAGCCTGGGGCAGGCAGGGAATGGTGCGCTCTAGGGTTGAGCAACTGTGGGGGTCCTCGAACATCCGGTGTCCCATTTATGTCCTTGGACACCACATGGCCCTGGTGCTGTGGGGCAGAATAGACCGACACCAGTCCTTCTTTAGTCTCCACCATTAGGTTGTGGGTATTGATCAGACCATTACGTTTGCAACATTCATTTCCCAAGTCTGCACTCCCCGCTAATGGGGTCTTCCCTTGAGTAAGAGGATCTTTCTCATCTGCCGCTCCTGTTTCGTGTCGTGTTCGGACCCCTTTCTCCATGCTGGTCTGTTGGTGTGGAGGAAGCCTTGCCTCATGAATGGCTTTGTAGAGGCATGAGGTTCAAGTATCCCTCCCCTCTTTCCTGCAAAAACCACATCAGTCTGGTTATAAAACTGTGACGGGAAAATCTGATGTCACACACATCCACAAATGTATAATGGAAGTAGTGGAAGAAATATGTTGGTGAATGGCTGTATATCACAAAACCTGGCAAGAGCTTGTCATATTTTAACCTCATTATATTGTTGCCCAAACAAGGTAATCAATACCGTTTGACACCATTCATTAGCATTTTGTGTATCCACCAATTCACTATCGTTTTCATAAATCTGCCCTTAAAAAAAAAAAGATGCATTATCTCGAAACTACTGTTGTTGGTGTACGTATGCGTGTGTGTGGCATGAAAATTGTTGAAAACAAAAAAAGAGATAAAATTTTTAAAAATATAATGAATTACGTCATTCACACCAGCGGTTACCAAGAAGGTGGTTGCTGACGGGAGCTGAATGGGTTTCATGAGTTGATGAAAGCTTAATACTTATTACATCAATATAAAATAAATAAAATACTGGTTGGTGGCACCGACCTAATTTTATCCACATTTTGGGGGGGATTAGAATAATTAAGGGATGTGATTTAACGCGATTTTACCACTGAAAAAAAACTTCCTGGGCAGCACCCGGGCACGCACTGCTCCCCCCCTCCCGCCCGGGAGAACATTCAAGATAAATCTGCATAGTAAAGTTAAAAGTTAATGAGAATATCATAGGATGAATACATAGTTATTACTACCAAAACTACTTTTTATGGGTCTATAATAAGATTGAAATATTTCATAACCCAGTAACAAAAAAGTGAAGCACATGCTGGATTGAAAAATAGGTTTTTGTTTTTTTTACAACAAATAAAAATTGTAGTTAAATAAAAGAGTATTATATTATTATAATATTATGTTAGTATTAATTATTAATAAATCTTACTTTTGATTTTACAATACATTTGTAACTTACAACAGTAATATATTTCAGTCATCATTTTTGTTAAATAGAATTAAAACAATCATAACAATAGTTGATTATTATTATCATTGTTGTTATTGTGATTTATTATTATTATTTTCCCTGAAAGCCAGTGTAGGCTACATTTAATGTGGACATTATCACTCTAAAAATAGGTTTAAATCTACTTCACAGTTCAACTATTGAGAAGCACCATTGACGATTAAAGGAATTAAATAAAAACGCCACATGCATGACCGTAATAGGTTAAAACCTAGCTGCTATGAAACATTTAATGAGATGAATTCATTTTTAATGATCGGGCTTAATTTTCTTTATGCAAAATATTGTTATGGTTTTTCTGAGATTCCGACGAATAGAATAAACTGTAATAAATCGGAATTCAATTTTATTGAATTTACTCTTTTTACAATCAACTGGTGGACAAATGTCTGATGTTCTCAAGCTGCCAGAAAATCATGTAGTCTTCAATTGTTTTTTTCCTCCAAACTCTCAAAAGACTCTTGAATTGTTGTTTCCCAACCGTGTGACTGTTGGTTGTGCTTTATTTAATGCATGTCTAGACCATTGATCTCAGACTCTGCACCAACGCATTATCCAAAACCCTTCGGCCAGGTACACACAAAATGTATTTTCTGCTAAGTTCAGCAGTGTGCCGAATAGAAGCTGTGCCCGATGCTGGGGGCACCTAAAGGGTGCACAGCATCCTATAATCTGATTTCGAGTCTACTGCCATGAGCACAGAAAATCCATCACACCATCAGCAGTATCCTGTAAGCAATTAGATGCTTCAGTGCAGGAACGTGATCGCAGCACATTGACCCTCAGTTTTTAGTGTTTTCTTTCAAATCACAGGGCCACAGGAAAAAAACGATTCATCACAGCTTTAGCAAATCTGAGGTCTGAATATGAGTGAATCAGATATCACAATTTAAATCAGCCCTTTAAGGGTGAAGGCTTCTGTGAAAAGGATTAAACACCCTAAAGAGAGCTGGATATCCTCCAAGGAAGCATATATCAGTTTAACAGGGCTGGTGTGAAAACATCAATACCACATTAAAGACTCCATGAATATAACATTAAACGCTAGCATTGGACCTATATATCAGCCAGGTCATTTAATTCAATGATATTTAGCTGTTTTCAGATCTGGGTTAGGCCTAATTGGCCTAACTGAGGTGTTTATCTCCACACTTATCAGATCCAAATTCTACTGACAGCTTTGTCAATAGACTTATGTCTCTGAGTAAATGTTTCTTTTCAGTTCAATTGTTTTACTTAAGTGTATTATGTAGCCTATACTTTAACAGCCAGCCTGCTTTATAAATGCACTGGCCATAGAAAAACCTCCATTTGTTTACAACAACTGTAGTTAGTCTGGTATTATTAGCCTCTACATGTAGCTGACTTTTTTTTTTCTTCAAGCCTGCATTTTTAGTCTGTACAGAATACGTTATAAATGTAGATTGTTATTAAAAAGAGGCTATTATAATGGTGCTGTAATGTGTGTTTTAGTGATTGAAAGACACCAGTTAATCATTTTTAATAATCTTGTTAAACTGTAAAAATATATCAAATGTAATAACTAGTTCCACAGCAATTTCTTATGATGCCCAAATAATAAATGACAACTTTTAGAAAGTCGAAGCTTTGGATTTTTCTCTCAGTAACTAAACAGATGTGTGACAACTGATTTCTTAATCCCGAGGTGTTGGGTGGCGAAAAAATTCCTTTTAAGTCTTTAAAAACGTAGGGTACAACGGTGCTAAAGGCCCACCTTAAGAAAAAATGTACTATTCACTGCGCCTAAAATGTATAATTGCAGAAAAAATATATACGTTGTATTGAACATTAACGGAGCAACAGATTTTGTGTGAAAATAAATCATTCAAGTGTCTGTTTTTGTTTAAAAATCTTATAAATGTATGAGGTGAGAGGGGCCTTTTACCCCACACACGGGGTAAAAGGCACATGGTATTGATACAAATACTTCAGCTAAAAGAATGTTTAAAAAAAATGTCTAAGTTAATACTTGTTCAAAACAGTCACTTTAGCAAAGTTTGTACTATTTTCTGCTTATTTTGAAAAAGAAAAGAATATTTGTTTACAATAAATATACTGTCATTAAAATATGTTAATATGAAAAATATATTTTAAAATACAGAAATAAAATCGTTTTAATAATTGAAGATTCTGAAAGCACTGATGGAGATCCCATAATAATTGAATATAGATTTATAGTAGTAACAACAAATTATATTTTATTTTATGATATGATTAATATCATGTTTTTAAATATGATGGTTTCATTCTAAAAATGGTGATTATTATCTCTAATATGGACACCCAACATAATATGTGATATTTACCATCTGAATCTAACCATGGCCCGGTTCCCCAAAACGTTCTTATCGCTAAGTAGTTCTTAACCTATTCCTTAACCTCTCTCTTAACATTATGGCACGATTCCCGACACGTTCGTACGCTAAGTATATCTTCTGTAAGTCACACTTTCGTAAGGTTGGTCTGGACCATTCGTAAGCTCTCTCTTAGCGTTGTTTGAGCTCAAGACGCTAGTCGCCGCCACTGTGCAGCGGTCTTTAGAAATCAGCGTAGCGCAGTACAAGTCAAACTATGGTATGTTGACAATGTTGTGGCTCAACAATGATTTTATGTTATGGACATTTTAAGACAAATAATAAAATATGTTCGCAATGGATACAGGCCTATTTATGAAGTTGATTTTATTTGGTATCAGAACCAATATGGTGGTAATTAGCCTAGGCTATTTCGTAATGTCATTAAAGCGTTTAAATTGGCAATCACTTTTGATAATTAAAATCTGGCAAACAATTTGGCTCTAAATGGCTAAGATCTATAAATGGGTAAGCATGGTGGTGTCCAGTAAGCGACCATAATCTGGGTGCATAATCTGGCAGGGGTGCAGAATTCGGCACAACACCGGCCGCGGAGCCGTTTAGTCCATGTCAATTTTTTTATTGGCGCCTAAGCAAGACCTCGGTGTGGAGGTGCATCCACACTGTCACCAACGCCCTTCTGCGCCATGCCGGGGATTACATCCGGCTGCCGGCAACACGTCAGGAGGTCCAGGAGGTGCACCAGGGTTGTCATGCCATTGCTGGCATCCCCAGAGTCTTGGGCCTGGTGGATGGCACACTCATCCCTATCGCCAATCCATCAGTGATTGATCAGGCGTACATATCGCGAAAGGGATACGCGGCCATAAACGTGCAGGTTATAGTGGACCATAGGGGTGTGATCTCCGACCTGGTGGCAAGGTGGCCAGGCAGCACCCATGACAGTTTTGTCTGGGCCAATTCTGCCGTGGGTGAACAAGCGGAGAGAGAGGGGTTTGGTCAGAGCCTGTTCCTCAGGGATAGTGGATATCCTCTGAGAACATACTTATTCACACCGCTGACCAACCTACAGACTCGGACTGAAAGAGCCTACAATGTTGCACACGTTCGCACGCGCAACGTTGTCAAGTGTGCAATTGGCATCTGGAAGCTGCGCTTTCGGTGCCTGCACAAGTCGGCAGGAGGACTGCGCATGAAGCCTCACAGCTCTTGCGCAGTTACGGTGGCAACGGCCATACTCCATTACATGGCTGTGTGTGGAGGCGCACCTATTCCGGAGGGGGAGGAGGAGGAGGTGGAAGCAGATGAGGAGGAAGATGGAGAGGGAGAAGTTGAGGTCCTCTATCCTCCACAGAGGGCTGCCCTGCACGCTGCCGGGGTTGAGGCAAGGCAGCTTTTGATTGCAAATGTTTTTGGTTGATTTATATTGTCTTTTTGGATTAACTTGCTGAGCTATCATTAGCCATCAACCATGATTGAATGGACTTTTCTTTTGATTCGTATTATGATGGAATTTTTAGTTTTCTGAAAAATAAATGGGAGTTTCAAACCTTGCATCCATTAAATGTTCTGTGTGTGATTCTAATCCTTTAAACCTTTACTCTATCATGCCATTGTGTCCATTCCATAAGTGCTCTATGCAACGCCAATCATTGACATGCTTCTCTTAAGGTTGGCGAAGGAGCTTACACGTTAGAATTTCTGAGTCAAAAGTTGACATATGCCCAAATTACCACGTCACATTGCTGATTCATCTTCATTAATTTATTGGGCATTGAACGCAGGTCACATGGTTGTCAGAGGATTCCCTTTCCGCTGCTTTGCCTCATGCATAGCCTTACGCGTCGTCAAACACACAGATAATGTACATTACAAACTAATGTCTTTACGCAGCCTCTTCAAACTAGCCTTTATATCTGATTGTGCACTTAGATTGACACTGCTTAATTTCCTTGTGGATAAATAAGGTATCTCATAGATAGAGCAAGATTTTATGCGTAGGTTTCCAATGGCAATAGAGAATCAGTTGTTGACTCATTAAGGATGACAAAATGACATACAATCTTGTTGATGATCAAGTATTTTTAATGAAAATGCGCATACAAACACACACAGACACGGTCACTGGTGTGACTGTTGCTCAGCATCTATAAAGACAAACACATACCAAAATCAGATTAAGAACTGTGAGGAAAGGAACATCAAAATCTATAAACCAAGAACAACTGGCTCACCTTCAGCTGGCAGCAAGATTGGTACCGAGATTGAGGGCCTGTTGAATTGCGCCTCTGCTAGGGCATGCTGCTGCTTGGCCAGTTCCAGCTTGGCTCTCTTCAGCTCCAGAGACTGGCGAGCGAGCTCATTGCGTCGGTCAACGGCGCTGATTCCTGCACCAACGACTAAACTACCCCAAAAAAAAAAAAAAAAAAAACCAAAAAAAAAAAAAAAAAAAAAAAAAAAACTTTCTGACCTTTTCAATGTTCACCAACTCTTCGCTACACCGACATGGTGAGATTGTGGAGCGACGTCGTGATGTCGTGTAGCGAAGTCCTGGCGAAGACGTGTGTACGGGAGGTGGTGGCGTAGTGCACCCTTCCGGCTCGGTGCTGCCAGGTGAGGAGAGTGCTGCAGGTGGCTCGGTGTCTGGGGAGCATGGCACATTGGGGGGTGGCGATGACCTGGAACATGAGGCCTGTTCAGCGTCACCTCTTCTAACGTCAATCCCCCCAGGGATTCCATGTGAGACTGTGTCTCCCATGATCGCCAGTGCCTTCTCCTCATGTGCTGTTAAGGGTTGCACCGAACTGGTCCCTGCACCTGTCCTCGCCCGGTCTCTACGGACAGCAGAACCTCTCACCTTAACCTGGCTTGAAAAATCATGCCATTTTTTCCTGACGTCCTGCCAGGACCTTGGTGTGCCTGATCCGGAGGCAGCCATCTTCCTTGCTATGTCGCTCCATAGCTCCTTTTTGTTGCTGTTGCACAAGTTATTCAGAAAGCTGGAAAACAGTGTCACCTTGTGCAAGCTCACCTCGTGCAGCAAAACTTCAAGTTCCTCTGACGAGAAGCTTGGTGTCCTTTTTTTTACGTTGCTTCCCCACCATATGCTGTATCTAACTATCTCTTTCTGTTCATTGTAGATGGGTTGCTTTTTATTGAAAACATTAACTAATGGCAATCAATACCGCATTAAACAGAATTAACTGCAGCTGCTTGCCAATCAATTCTGATTGTAAAGTACCTTACCATTAATATAAATGTGTATTACATAATTTTTAGAAGTCGTTAAACCCATGTCAAGAAGCGGCACAAGTGGCACAACGGGATGAGGAGGGTGGATGATTAGCGAGGGATACCTGGTTTGTCTACCCGTCACAACATATCGTGTGAACGTATTACTGACAATTTGATAATTTAATTAATAGTCTATATTTTACGGATAACTTAAACTGTTAAAATAAATGTTACTGGAATAATTTGAGGAATGTTTCATTTGCATAGAACGTGTTGTCTTTCTTAACGCTGTAATGCACCTTCGCGTGAAGTGGAAAATCGATTCCTGAGCAATCGATGCCAACTAATTCAGGACCTTCACTTGGGACAGCGCCTCTGTAACGTCGAACGTAAGAGGCAGCATGTTAAGAGGCTTCCTAAGGGACACTTAGGGGAACACACTTAGGAACATAAACAACTTTGGTAAGATATATCTTTCGAGTCTTCTTAGCACGCTAAGAGTGAGCGTTTCGGGTAACCGGCCATGTCATGTCAACATATGGAAAAGTCAGCCATCTATTCATTATCATGTTAATTACTGTGCTCCTTTAGCCCCAACAGCAGGGGCGCTTTTTACCCCAATACCATACTTTTACTTTTACTTTTACATACTNGGAATGTTTCATTTTCATAGAACGTGTTGTCTTTCTTAATGCCGTAATGCACCTTCGCGTGAAGTGGAAAATCGATTCTTGAGCAATCGATGCCAACTAATTCAGCACCTTCACTTGGGACAGCGCCTCTGTAACGTCGAACGTAAGAGGCAGCGTGTTAAGAAGCTTCCTAAGGGACATTTCGGGGAACACACTTAGGAACATAAACTGCCCTGGGCCCGGTTCCCCGATAACGCTCACTCTCAGCGCGCTAAGAAGACTCGAAAGATATATCTTACCAAAGCTGTTTATGTTCCTAAGTGTGTTCCCCAAAATGTCCCTTAGGAAGCTTCTTAACACGCTGCCTCTTAAGTTCGACGTTACAGAGGCGCTGTCCCAATTGAAGGTGCTGAATTAGTTGGCATCGATTGCTCAAGAATCGATTTTCCACTTCACGCGAAGGTACTTTACGGCGTTAAGAAAGACAACACGTTCTATGCAAATGAAACATTCCTCAAATTATTCCAGTAACATTTATTTTAACAGTTTAAGCTATCCGTAAAATATAGACTATTAATTAAATTATCAAATGTCAGACAGCCCCCTGTAAATAATAGTTCACACGATATGTCTGTGGTGACGGGTAGACCAAACCGGTTATCCCGCGTCTAATCATCTCACCCTCCCTACGAATCCCGTCGTGCCACTTACTGTGCCGCTTTTGGACATGGGTTTAACGACTTCTAAAATTGATACGACTGATGTTTGATATTGGTACTTACAATCAGAATTGACTGGCAACGCAGACGCCCTGCACTAGTTCAGGGCCGTACTTTGTTTCCGCGGTGTCCCCCCGGTTACTTGATGCCATTGTTGTTAAGTGTTTTCAAATACAAAGCAATCCTATCTACCAATGAACAGAGCTTCCGAAGAGAGAGAGAGTTAGATATAGAATATGGTGGGGAAGCAACGTAAAAAAAAGGGCACCAAGCTTCTCTTCAGAGGAACTTGAAGTTTTGCTGGACAAGGTGAGCTTGCACAAGGTGACACTGTTTTCCAGCTTTCTGAATAACTTGTGCAACAGCAACAAAAAGGAGCTATGGAGTGACATAGCAAGGAAGATGGCTGCCTCCGGATCAGACACAAGGTCCTGGCAGGACGTCAGGAAAAAATTGTATGATTTTTCAAGCCAGGTTAAGGTGAGGTTCTGCTGTCCGTAGAGACCGGGTGAGGACAGGTGCGGGGACCAGTTCGGTGGAACCCTTAACAGCACATGAGGAGAAGGCACTGGCGATCATGGGAGACAGTCTCACATGGAATCCCTGGGGGATTGATGTTAGAAGAGGTGACGCTGAACAGGCTTCATGTTCCAGGTCATCGCCACCCCCCAATGTGCCATGCTTCCCAGACACCGAGCCACCTGCAGCACTCTCCTCACCTGGCAGCACCGAGCCGGAAGGGTGCACTATGCCACCACCTCCCGTACACACGTCTTCGCTAGGACTTCGCTACACGACATCACGACTTCGCTCCACAATCTCACCATGTCGGTGTAGTGAAGAGTTGGTGAACATTGAAAAGGAGTGTTGCAGGACATTCAGTGCCAGTTGACCGAAGCAAATGAGCTCGCTCGCCAGTCTCTGGAGCTGAAGAGAGCCAAGCTGGAACTGGCCAAGCAGCAGCATGCCCTAGCAGAGGCACAATTCAACAGGCCCTCAATCTCGGTACCAATCTTGCTGCCAGCTGAAGGTGAGCCAGTTGTTCTTGGTTCATAGATTTTGATGTTCCTTTCCTCACAGTTCCTAATCTGATTTTGGTATGTGCTTGTCTTTATAGATGCTGAGCAACAGTCACACCAGTGACCGTGTCTGTGTGTGTTTGTATGCGCATTTTCATTAAAAATACTTGATCATCAACAAGATTGTATGTCATTTTGTCATCCTTAATGAGTCAACAACTGATTCTCTATTGCCATTGGAAACCTACGCATAAAATCTTGCTCTATCTATGAGATACCTTATTTATCCACAAGGAAATTAAGCAGTGTCAATCTTAGTGCACAATCAGATATAAAGGCTCGTTTGAAGAGGCTGCATAAAGACATTAGTTTGTAATGTACATTATCTGTGTGTTTGACGACGCGTAAGGCTATGCATGAGGCAAAGCAGCGGAAAGGGAATCCTCTGACAACCATGTGACCTGCGTTCAATGCCCAATAAATTAATGAAGATGAATCAGCAATGTGACGTGGTAATTTGGGCATATGTCAACTTTTGACTCAGAAATTCTAACGTGTAGGCTCCTTCGCCAACCTTAAGAGAAGCATGTCAATGATTGGCATTACACAGAGCACTTATGGAATGGACACAATGGCATGATAGAGTAAAGGTTTAAAGGATTAGAATCACACACAGAACATTTAATGGATGCAAGGTTTGAAACTCCCGTTAATTTTCAGAAAACTAAAAATTCCATCATAATACGAATCAAAAGAAAAGTCCATTCAATCATGGTTGATGGCTAATGATAGCTCAGCAAGTTAATCCAAAAAGACAATATAAATCAACCAAAAACATTTGCAATCAAAAGCTGCCTTGCCTCAACCCCGGCAGCGTGCAGGGCAGCCCTCTGTGGAGGATAGAGGACCTCAACTTCTCCCTCTACATCTTCCTCCTCATCTGCTTCCACCACCTCCTCCTCCCCCTCCGGAATAGGTACGCCTCCACGCACAGCCATGTTATGGAGTATTGCCGTTGCCACCGTAACTGCGCAAGATCTGTGAGGCTTCATGCGCAGTCCTCCAGCCGACTTGTGCAGGCACCGAAAGCGCAGCTTCCAGATGCCAATTGCACACTTGACAACGTTGCGCGTGCGAACGTGTGCAACATTGTAGGCTCTTTCAGCCCAAGTCTGTAGGTTGGTCAGCGGTGTGAATAAGTATGTTCTCAGAGGGTATCCACTATCCCCGAGGAACAGGCTCTGACCAAACCCCTCTCTCTCCGCTTGTTCACCCACTGCAGAATTGGCCCAGACAAAACTGTCGTGGGTGCTGCCTGGCCACCTTGCCACCAGGCCGGAGATCACACCCCTATGGCTACGTCGAGAGCATTCTCGCCGCATAACCTGCACGTTCTTTATGGCCCGCGTATCCCTTTCGCGAATCTGTACGACGCTGACAATCACTGAGGTTGGCGATAGGGATGAGTGTGCCATCACACCAGCGGTCCAGTAGCGAACGCCGGTTACGCGCCTGTGGGTGGCGCAGCACGGCAAGTTCCCTGACTGACATTGCGTCGCACTGGATGCAGAGTGCGCGTCCTTCTGACGTCGCTGCGGAGACCGTCTTCAGTCACTCAGAGCGAAGCCTCCGCTGAAGCTCGTGGTCTCCGGCGCCGAATCGCCCAGGCAGCTATCGCGCCGCTCCACCCACCAATCGGCATGGCGCAGAGGCGCGTTGGCGGACAGTGTGGATTTTGCTAACCACTACCGAGGTGGTGTGTGTGTGCGGCGCCAATAAAAAATGACATGGACGTTCGTGTATCAGTAACCGCGCGTTGTCCTCCGCGGCCGGTGTTGTGCCGAATTCTGCACCCCTGCCAGATTATGCACCCAGATTATGGTCGCTTACTGGACACCACCATACTTACCCATTTATAGATCTTAGCCATTTAGAGCCAAATTGTTTGCCAGATTTTAATTATCAAAAGTGATTGCCAATTTAAACGCTTTAATGACATTACGAAATAGCCTAGGCTAATTACCACCATATTAGTTCTGATACCAAATAAAGTCAACTTCATAAATAGGCCTGTATCCATTGCGAACATATTTTATTATTTGTCTTAAAATGTCCATAACATAAAATCATTGTTGAGCCACAACATTGTCAACATACCATAGTTTGACTTGTACTGCGCTACGCTGATTTCTAAAGACTGCTGCACAGTGGCGGCGACTAGCGTCTTGAGCTCAAACAACGCTAAGAGAGAGCTTACGAATGGTCCAGACCAACCTTACGAAAGTGTGACTTACAGAAGATATACTTAGCGTAAGAACGTGTCGGGAATCGTGCCATAATGTTAAGAGAGAGGTTAAGGAATAGGTTAAGAACTACTTAGCGATAAGAACATTTTGGGGAACCGGGCCCTGATCAAATTGCAGTGATGAACACACTTATTCTCTGGAGGCGGTTTGGTATTTTCGCCTAAATTTTTCATACTCAAATTCAAATGTTTGCCCTACACACATACAATGGAGGAAATGAAAAAAAATAGTTTCATTGTAAATAAGACCCTTTGAACTACAAAATATGAGTGTAATTTTTTTTTATAAATAACATTATATATTTTTCAAATATTACAATAAACACAAAAAAAAACATAGGCGATTTTGGAGTTTTAAATCAATATAATTTTTTGAAATTCTGTAATTCAGGTTCTGTTAGGCTCAACTCTCTGGAATTTACTTTGTTTGATGCCACTACATGCCAAAAAGTACCAGAAAAAAAGAATCTTTCAAATAACAGCTTCTAAACAGGAGTTAGAACATTATTTGTGAAG
This sequence comes from Sinocyclocheilus anophthalmus, assembly GCA_018155175.1. Lineage (NCBI taxonomy): Eukaryota > Metazoa > Chordata > Actinopteri > Cypriniformes > Cyprinidae > Sinocyclocheilus > Sinocyclocheilus anophthalmus. The sequence goes on from JADLZN010006973.1 coordinate 256,140, forward strand.
CGATTGAAAATGTCCAATTTTGCATCGAAATGTGTCATGGTGAGTTTCCCTTGCAAAAACAGGCTTTATAAAACACATTAACCCCACAATCCTATTGTACTCTGTGCCATAAGCACTTTAATTGATTATTGATTGAATTATGTTTCATTTTTATGTTTTTCTAAGTAGTAATATACAAAATGGCACAAGCGAATTGGACCAAACTTGTCATATTGTGATTTCTACACTCAGTTTAATTCTTTCAGGATGCTCAAGACTGTCTACATTATAATATATAGCTGGTCTATAACAACCTAAAATATAATCCATATCCTCCAGCTTTATATCATTCCATTTATATGCATTCTGTATTGGGATAGTGGTCACAGCATCTCTCACCTCAGCATCAGTTGAGCACCGCATCTCTGTCTCATCCTGCATCCAGCTGTGCTTGCCTCCGTGGTCCAGAGCTGGGCTAACTCGCTAGCATGCAGCTACATTCTACATTCACAGCGTCAAACAAACATATGTTAGCTCATCTACACCGCACTGTAATAACCCATGTATATTTACTGTATATTTACTGTATACTTACTGAAATGCATAATGTACTGTACTTTTCTGTCAGCAAACAGTGTATCAGCGTGCTAGTATAGCTAACACGTTTCATAACAAAGGGAAACACTCTCAAACACACGGAGAATCGCTCCTAAAGTCTCCCCAGACGCGCGCCCAGTCCTCTCCACGGCGCCGCTGACCGTTCTTCATCATATATAACTTGTAATATGATAATCATAGACTGAAAGGATCCGAGTCGCGTTCGCTACAACTCATCCGTGGCGGAGAAAAGCCTACAATTCTCGCGTCTTTGAACTACAACGGCCGGAGAGCACTGGCTGTCCGACCGGATGGCGACCCCCCTTTCTCTGCCCACTGTGCTGACGCGGCGGTGTCAGAGTTCACAGAGTCTGTAATGGCCGATCTGAGTGACATATAATCTGACCAATTGCAGCCAAGAATTGACCGCAGAGCTCTATAACATCAGAAGGGCTCCATGCGCGCTGGCATGAGATGGAGAGCCATGATCCACTGACGCGCTGGATTCCGTTACCTGGGCAGAACGCGAATATCTCACCGATGGAAGCACGCAGAAACCTGAAAATGGTCTTGTTTGAAAGAAGAGATCCTAATCTAAAAGGTAATATAGATGTATATATATTTGTGGTGTTTGCGGCAACTGAAGCAGTGCTACTGACTAGATGTTACACAAAGAAAAATTCCGTTTTTTTTTTCCCATCGCGATTCAATTGAAAATAATTCGATCTATGATTGTCACACAATAAAATAATCTACATCGTGAAATTTCTGAGAATGAGAGCTTTCTTGTGATATATGACTTGACTTTATTGTAAAAAAATATATCAAATACACATTCTTCGTAAAAAAGTTCGCAATGGCTAGGCGGAAAATCGTGTGTGGGACGAATACATTTCTAAACTTAATTTTACTGCTTTATGAATATAAAAAACAAAAGGAATGGTATTCTTTGTAAAGAAGACACTCCAAGCTTTCAAATGAACCCACATATGGGCTGATACCATATAAGGAAGGCTATGTAAATGAAGCATACACATTTTTAACGTGACTTTGGACCCGTATCCGGGTCCGCAGAGTTTAACTTTAAATCTGTTGAAAAATACAATGTATAATATTCGACAGGCAAATTTCAGTCCATTTTATTTCACTTTCCAAATTCGCTTCCACAAATTCAGTGGTTAAAATTCGACAGAAAATTTGCCATTGCACATCCGGGAGCTGCGAGGAATTAGCTAGCAGTAGAGCACCGATGCATGATCTCCAGCAGTGTTGCCAATTTGGGGATTTTGTCGCCAAATTTAGCGAATTTCTCATTGTAGCTGCGACTTTTTTTTTTTGCGACAAGGAGCTATTTTAGCTAGATTTAAATAAAACTAGCGATTTTTTGGGGAGATTTTTTATTTTTTACTTGGCCTCTCAATCATGCCACTGAGTGCGCAGAACACACCAGTAACGCCAGCCTGCAGACACACACCACAATTCTGATAAGCATCAATCAAGATGCCGGAGAAAAAATTAACATCTTGTTTTAACCACGGACACAAAATTTATACCACAATTCATGCACAGTCATTTCAACCAGATACTGAGAGAGAGACACAGTGCATCATTGTGTCATGTGTGCTGGGATGCAGTATTTTGCACTTACTTTGTAGTGATAGTGTGTGTTGACTGAAATAAGTTTGTATGAATAAATTTTTTTGTTTTTGGAGAATCATAATATTTCTTATCTGTTGTATTTGAGCAGGACATGGATGCACTTTGGTGACACATAAAACAATTTCCCAACATTATGTGTCTTTCCATCATTTCCATCATGTTTGATGTGCTTGCAGATCACAAGCATTTCCTAATTTCACTTCAGAATTTCTTGTTATATTTAATCTTTTGTTATATTTTTTATACTGTTACATTGTAAAGAGATATATATTATAATATATATATTATATTATATATCACCCTTATAATACGCCCCTAAAACAGATATATATACTTTCCTTACTTTTACCAAATGGACCTGTATTACTTTGTTTTCATATTGGCGACGTTTTGTGAAAAATTTAGACTTTGGGGGGTGGTTATAGAGCTTTATGAGGGAGGGATTTGGCAACACTGATCTCCAGCTGCTGTCAGTCGCTCACCAGCAGGTGGCACAAGCGGCTGTTGATGAAGACCAAAGCAACAGGTGGATTAAGTTATTCATTCACAAAAACTGATCTGCAGAAATGGAGCAAGCCTAAGTAGAAGTTTTGATTATCGGGGCCAGTATAAACATGTGGAAAAGCTGATTGTGTGTATGTTTAGTTAAACATCTTGTTAAAGCTGTTTCCCATAGCCTACATATAAGCAGCTTTCTCTACCACAAAGGATATTATAATGCTATTTTACCCAACGCTGAAGAACAGAACTAACATTACATCTGAGGAAGACATATATTGCTTTCGGTTGCTTAGTTTGCTTAACTTTGTATCATGGCTTGTGTGATGCTGTGCTGTATACTGAGGTTCCCCCTCATACCTCACACTCCATGACTCCCAAAGATGCAGTAAAGGCCAAGGACGGTCCGCGTACAACAGCGCATGCGCGAGCTGAAAGTTGAGACAGAGCGCAAGTCAAGTAGGTGGTACTGCTTGTCCGTCCGCACTCATCCGAGGCTGAGTATACTTTGAATTCAGTACACTGTGCGCGAGACGGAACGAAACGCGGAAAGTGAAGTATAGCCGGGCCTTAACGCGCCTTAGTGAACTAATACAGTGATAAGACCTTAGATCTCAGACTCTACACTTTATTGATGATTATGCAAACTATATCGACAGTTAAGCAGATGTAGAATACAGGGGCGGATTTAGTGATTTGGGGGTCCCAGGCAAAATACAGGAATGGGGCCCTATACAATTTCACACATCTACAAACTTGAGGTTTCTTTCACTGTTGCTTGCAGCTGCACGACTGTGTCCCATAGTTGTCTCCAATCTTTTAGATTTTTCATGTACATGTTATAAATAAAGGATTTCTTTAATGTTGTAAAGCCCTTGTTCATATTTAAACAGGTTATAATAGTACTAGAGTAGGTTGGACACTATGGAAATATAGCTACACAACGCAAGGCTGTCTAATTCTAAACTTTAAAATATACATTTATTTTTATTTATTTTAATTGCACATTTAAATTAAACTGAAGGAAATTATAAATTTACATGCTTAAGGATTATTTCAACCAAACATGAAAGTGTGCCTGTGTGGAAAGTAACTGTGCAATGTATTCTTGGGTCCTTCACAAAACGGCGTGAGCGCCATTAAAAAAAAAATATGCCCTATATAATATGCACTGTTGCTTAATATTAAAATTATAGCTTCAGATGCATGAGGGCCCTATGAAATCCGTTTTATTTTTTTCCCAAATTCCATTTAATTTTTTTTCCAAATTCTGTTTTTTCAGTTTAAATTTTTCTGGATTCAGTTTTTTTTTTCGTTTTAATTTTTCTGGATGATTATATTAAATTTGAACAAAAAAACATGTCTAATTAATTAAAATCATGAAATTTGTTTAATTTAACAGCAATTTAGGCCTATTATAGGTTTAACAAAAATGACATTCTTAGGGCCCAAATTCAGCGCTTTCAATTAAAAATTTTCTGTATTCCATTTTAATGGTTCAATCAAAAACATATCTAATTAATTGAACTCATAAAAACAACTTAATTTATTAGTTTGTATACAATAATAGGACCCTATGAAATTTTAATTTTATTTACTTATTTTTTTTTTTAGAAATTCTGTGTTGTGTATTTACATTGTTCTGGTAATCAAGATTAAAGGGCAAAAGACATGAAATTCGAATTCTCTTCTCAGTTCCCAATGCAAAATATAAACAAACAAACATTTCCAAAAATGCTACACAAGTTTAACGTGTAACGAGCAATCAAATGCAATTCAGTACACTTCAATCAAACCGCGATATGGACTAGTGTATGTGAATATTCATTGGAAAAAAATACTATTTAGCTTCTACAGACGACAACCGCGAGCGTTGCAGGTGCTTAAATAGCAAACTAGCAAACGAAACGCGCGTCTGCGCTGTTCATTCCGTCACATTCCGCGTTACACCGTAAATTCCGTTTTTATGAATAGATTCCATCCCCATTTTCTACATCGCCCTACTTTTGCTAAGAAGCACGTTCAACGCGGACGCACGGATGGTTGTCGTGGTAATGAACACCACAGCAACCACTTGTGCTTCCCCACTGAACGCGCATCTCGCATATAAAAAGCATTTTAGGGGGCCCTTGGCTTTTGGGGGCCCAAGGCGGTCGCCTACCTTTGCCTAATGGTTAAGTCCGCCTCTGGTAGAATATGAACGAAATCTGTTAAAGAAAACGCATTACGCGGCGGCTCAGTGCGCTAACGCAATGACAGCTATTAAAAGACCAAATTAAGATCTTACTGATGATGCAAACTATATACAGGCAGATGAGGATATGAACGCAAGTTACGGAACGCGCAAAACTGCATGTTAAACATTTCCCATAAAGAAAACACTTAACGTGGTTTATTGTCAAGACAGTGATAATAATTATTAAATTCGGCATCTAATTAATAAAATATATTACTGTATATTATGTACATTTAAGCAGATGAGCCCAGCATATGAGCAACGAACTACAACCGTTGGAACATGAAAAAACCCTTTCCAGGGATCTTTTATATGTAAATAATGGTATACCGTATACTGTACATATTTGAAGGGAGGTATTGGCAAAATCTCACCTGTAGAAAATGAGTATGAGCAATACAAGCTTTAGAATTTGACAGTGCGTTATTTTAAATGTTAAAAGTCATTTTAATTAAAATCATTGGACGTTTTAACCCAGTCGGTGGAATTGTCAGACGGTCCCTTGGGTGCGATAGCGGGGTTTAAATTTGCAGCAACAATACACATAGGAGGGTGGATCCTTTTTATGACTATAAAAAGTGGTTGCATATTGTTAAAACTAATCGTGGTATTGATATCTTTGTAGGACTGTCGACTCTGCAGATCAGTGGTAAGGGAAAGCAATTACAAAGAAAATGCAGCGCATTGCGTTCTTCTGACCTTATTTGCTTGTGCGTATATAGTTCGCATAATCATCAATAAAGTGTATTCTGAGATCTGAGGTCTTTTTTATATCACTGTATTAGTTCACTGAGACGCGTTACACGTCGTTGGGGAATTCTGGAGTGTGAGGTATGAGGGGGAACCCCAGTATTACAGCACAGTCACACAAGCCATGATACAAAGTTACGGAAACTAAGCAACCGAAAGCAATATATGTCTTCCTCAGATGTAATGTTAGTTCTGTACTTCAGCATTGTTTATTAAACATACACACAATCAGCTTTTCCACATGTTTATACTGGCCCTGATTATCATAACTTCTACTTACCGCTTGCTCCATTTCTGCAGATCAGTTTTTGTGAATGAATGACTTAATCCACCTGTTGCTTTGGTCTTCATCAACAGCCGCTTGCACCACCTGCTAGTGAGCGACTGACAGCAGCTGGAGATCATGCATCGGTGCTCTACTGCTATTCCTGCAGGCTGCAGCTCCCGGATGTGCAATGGCAAATTTTCTGTCGAATTTTAACCACTGAATTTGTGGAAGCGAATTTGGAAAGTGAAATAAAATGGACCGAAATTTGCCTGTTGAATATTATACATCGCATTTTTAAACAGATTGAATATTTTGGAAATGAATTCTGGAAGGTAAATATTAATTATTGAATTTTTAATTATGAAAATGTGTGTGAAATATTTTGAATTGAAATATTCACAGCTTAAATGAAAAACTATGTTAAATTTCAGGACCTAAAAATGTAAGCCCCGGAAATACAAGGCATTAAAATACAAGCAATGTTAATGCAACGCATTATTTTTTCAGTTAGTGCTATTCAACATGCTTTTTTGTTTCAAAGACATATGGCATAATTTTTCTTTCATAATGCCGCCGCTGACCCCGTGTTGCCAAATTACATCGCGCGCATTACCTCATCAGCGGCCGTTCTGTCATTCATCTCTGCAGTTGAACTTTATTGTGCATGGGGCTCTCATTTCACGTCTGCTAGTAAAGACCGAGGCATGTGCCAAACGTCCTTGCGCAGCCTGCATCTGGAGCTAACTATGCTAAGGCGAGTACATACTCATGATCAAGATGCACTCAAGGTGCCTCGCTCGAGACTCTCTTCCTTTGCCCTTTGCTGTTTTTGATGCTTGAAACACAGAAGCTGCACCGTATAGCTAGTTTCTCGAGGGGCTCACACTACAGTCACCCTCTGTTGTGATCCTGTGCTCGTTTGCGTGGATTGACGAGGGATCCACACCAACTCAAATCAATGAGGATTCTGAGGCTCTTCCTGAAGAAAGGAGCGCATATGCTGCAGTGTCTTTGTGGACAACGATCGGAGCCGACCACAACCACCAGCGGTGAGACATTTAGCTGTGCATGCTCTCCGTTGAGCGATGAAAAACGCTCTCATTGGCTGCTGGCGCTGAGCACATCTTCCGTGTCTGCGGTACTATGCGCTTCCACTCCACGCATTTGTGCTAACTTGTTTGCGAGAGCTCATGCGACTTCTTCCGACCACTCATGTCATTCCATCTCACATTTTATGACACGAAACACGTCTTCATCATGTTCATGAGCACGACCGCTGCTGCAGTCCCAGCAGTTTAGTGCCAAAATCCGTGTCAAGGATATTTCTTACTGGTACGGGAAACAAAGAATTCAGGGTGAATGTAGGAAACTATTGATGCATATGCAGCAAATGTGGTCTGCGAGCTACGGCACATAGACACGTCCCGAGCTCAGTTGAGGTGAGATGAGCTTTCTAATACAGGCACCGGCAAAAGAGCTGGAGTGTCATCCAGGACAGGGAACTTTTTCACATCATTCAGCACCCTGGACAGCAACTCAATTCCGCATCGCTCCCAACTCTGCTACAGTTGACACTCACCTCATCCAGAGTAGCTTGTGCTTCTCACTCCACTTTTCAGAAGGCCCGTTCTTGTAATCATATCATAATGTGTGTCTATTACAATAACTTTCATGAGAGTACTTTTAAGTGCATTTGTGCATTCAGAAAATATTTACTATTCAGAAGATATATTCTATACTATACTAGCATAGAAGATATATAGCCTACTATACTAACCTGACAATTATAGTATTTACACAACTCAAGATTTTAAAGGCATACACATCTTGTTCAGAAGCATCTTAAAGGGCTAATTCACAAAGAAAGAAAGAAAGAAAGAAAGAAAGAATTCCAATTTATTACAAACCTTTCTTCCTTTCTTCAAGGCTGTCATCTTGCCCAACATCTCCCATTGTATTTCATAGAAAAATAAATAAATAAATAAAATTGCAACAACCTTAGTAAATTATTTTAATTTCAAGTTTCACTTTGAGGATTATGCCACATTTTTCTACAGAGATTTCTCCTTATATATATATAATATAATATATATATATAATGCATTAATAAACGACCGCACTAGAGTGGACTGCCTGTAACTAATAAATACAATAAATAAGTTTTTAAGTAACATTATCCAAAGATGCAACATTACACGAATGCCCTGCAGGAAGAGAGTGTGCAATTGTTATGCTGCTGCTGGAATCCTTCACTCATCCTGGATTAACTTCATTAGCCTCCCCAGTGCGACCTATAAACCTTTTGTGCTCCCCATATTTTTGCAGGCAACTTAATTGTGCACAGAAGATCAGTTTTATTCAACCATGCTGCAACACATACAAATCTCTATGCAATTATTTTTTACTGCGTTCGCATGTATGTGTTAAACAGAGCACACTGAAAGATACAATTGAACTCAGTGCAAATATGCATTCTAATAAAATAATGTAGCTATTGTCCTCACAAGAAATAATTTATTGTTAAAAAATAAATATTTGTTTAAAATGCAATATTATATTAATTTCAATCAAACTACGGTAATTTTATTGAAGTTAAACTAAATGTTTTCTTGTACCTCCCACATTAAAATGTTTTAGATAAAATGATGATTAAAAGCATAATGTGCAAGAATGCGATTCTGTAAGCTTGTTTTTTTTTGCAATGTATTTTGGTGTACTATAGATGTTGTAATATGCCAAGCCTATGCAATACTGAGTTTTATACAATATGTTAACATCAGGCTCTTCTCCATATTCTGTCCAATGAGGGGCCCTTGTCCTGTAAAAAAGTGTATAGATCACTGCCTTTTACTGGACTGTTGTCCTTAATAATCACACAGAACAGAATGGAAAAAAAGGCCTATATCATAACTAACCACATCTTTGACAGATCTAGTTAAATTGAATATACATTTATGGTCTAATTTTTTTAGGTATTGTACATTCATTAGATGCATTATTTCAAAATGCTAAGCATATGAAATGCTAATTAGCCCCTGAAAGTTTGTCTTTTAAGTTCCCAAAGTCTCAGATAATGAGTGACAGTGCTCCTTTTTTGGATTTTTTAAATGTAACAGAATGCCGTTTATTATTATTATTATTATTATTTATTACTAATGTTTGTACAAAACCTGGTGATCATGTTATGCTAGCATGATTTTAAAATATGTGATATGTGATTTTAAAATATATCTGTGTGACGTAGGAAAGAAGAGTGCAGAGGCAATATTTATTCAACATTGTACATAATATGTTTTGTTTTACATTTTTCCAAATCAAGCTTTCAGGTTTAAATTCTTTATTTTGTATCTGAGATATGGCATGGTTTTGTCTACCTCTGGACTGCACTGTATATTAAATTTTCTTTGTACAGTTTCCAGCCATCTCTTACTGCACCGCTTTTGCTTGAATCCTGCAACACAGAAAACTGCCATTGTGTTTAATTGATGGCTGCTGTGAGACATGTTATATATTCATGGTTCACCTTCTACTTCTACTGTCATAAGCAAAATGTACTGATGAAACACTTTGTGCTCTATCACAGGGGTGCTTCACTCCTCAGGTTTTGATTGCATATGGCCCCATGACTAAATTGGGTTTTGAAACCAGGACACATATTCTGAGGAGCATGTTCAGGAAACATCATGCACAAATCACCATATCTGCCATATGTAATGATTGTCACTCCTCTGTTGAATTTGCAGAAGTGTCATTTCAAAATAAGTGTACCATATCTTGGAAATGATGGAATTTGTGCATAGGACATTATTGAGAACATGAAATACAAGTATATAGGCCTACTTGATTCATGCTGTTTAAACATTTGAGCATAGTAAAGTGCTTGCCCTTTGGATCATTGCGTTGATGTTTACATGTTATGCAGTGGGCATAAAAACATTAGCAATAAAATTATTTGATAATGTAAACGCATAGTGCTGGTTCAGCTAATAGAAGTGCGCAATGCAACACACTCTCATCACAAAAAAAAGCTGATAGGTTGATGAGAGGGGCCTTTGTGCATTTCCATACTGTGAACACTAGGTGGCAATGTTTATTTGAAAGATGTTTTAATACGTTCTTGGATTCGGAATATTGGACTGTATTTGACTTGCCTATACTTAGATAAGTGATTCTTAATTAACTCTGTTTATTCAATGTTGTGGTCAGTTATATCTCATGTTCAGTCTCTGTAGCTGGTATGCCTTAATTCAATTTGTAATTCAGAATTTATATATTTTTAACATGGTGAATTCATATCTCAAGTTTACTACATTGAAATAGCACTAATATGACATATGTTGAATAGCACTAACTGAAATGCCATTTACTATGTTAAGCTGGAAGAAGCTCAAAACATTTTTGTAATATAAGTGTCCTCTGGATGTTTTGGTCTGAGCTTTGTGCTAATGTAACATCACTGCATTTGTCATGTAACAGAACAGAAATACTGCCAACTGGAAATTAAATGTTTGTTGTATTTCAGCAAAGGCACTTGCTATCAGGGACGTGCACAGGCATTTTAAGGGGCAATGGCCAAAATCACTGGGGGTGGGGCAGTTATTGCTTGGCAAATGGCGTGCTGGGATTGTCACTGAGTAGAGATTTGCAGATCATTAATGAATCTAGGTTATAGGTGCATTGTCATGGTCTGTTGAGTAAACCTGCCCTGAACACTTGCTGACAATCAATAATAGTTGAGTTTTTAGGGGAAACCCGTTATTGTTCTAGAATTGAATAAGGAACTGCTTTTGTGTCAGAGAGTTTGTTACAAAAGTATTAACTATCCCATCTTCTAATTGCTTTACCAGATTCTCCATAGTATTTGGGAGATTGTTAATTCAGACCAAGTACCATTAACTAGAAGAGCATCGAAGTGCAGCTATACTTAAATGGCATTGTACTAAGTTCATGTTGATGCCAGGAGATGGCTGGAAGTGAATTATTTGCCCCACATTAAATTTGGAAAAGGATGAAACAGCTCACTTCCAGACTGAATCTCTTTAATGCTGCTATTTTACACTAGGCAAGAGGCTTTTCATGTCAGAGCCACGTGATCCACCCACTGCAGTGTCAGAAACCAGTGTGAACCCCCACAGGAGTACATGAACCCCCCCACCCCCCAACCCTTCCGTCTCTTCTTGCCCCACCATGAATACCCTCTCAAACCCAGTGCTGAAGAGTTTAGCACTTTAGTAAGGCACAGTGCATGACATAAATGCAGCATTGTGGTGTTATAACACTGATAAATAGACCTGCATCTCTAAAGGGGAGGTGTTGTGTTAATGCATTAATTACTAAATTAGAACAGTACATCTCTGTAGCAGTTTAAACCTGTTATTAGAATACTACGGCACTATAACCTTAACACATTTCATTTTCTTGTTACCATATCAGTGAAACTTAAATGGGTTATTAGAATACTACGGCACTATAACCTTAACACATTTCATTTTCTTGTTACCATATCAGTGATACTTAAATGGGTTATTAGAATACTACGGCACTATAACCTTAACACATTTCATTTTCTTGTTACCATATCAGTGATACTTAAATGGGTTAAATAGTTCTGATGCAAAAGCAGCATTCTACAGTATTACCATCAATATAGTTAAACTTAGTCAACAGCTTTTGATTAGATGTGTATATATTTTATTATAAGTTAGAACATACAGTCCCATCAGACGGGATAGCAGTTTGGAAATTTAGTTTTTGCTAATTTCAGTTTTTGACATTAAGTTTTGTGCAACAGTTAATTGGGAAAAATGACATACTTATATAAAAAAAGTAATTGCAGAGTGGGCAGTTAATGAATTGTGACAGCCAGACCTTAATATAATGGGCTGCCACATTAGCACCAAATACACTGAACCATACTACAGTGACAAGCAGAAGGGCGATCTGTACCATTAGGGTGTATTTTAATCCAAGTAGTAAACAGATGGACAGACATATACATTTATAAATTAACCTGAAAGCTGAAGATGAGACGTCAGCAGAATTTGAATTGAGATGATTCTTTACGGGATGTGCCAAATTCACACATAAAGGATGAGCCAGATGTGATCATCTGTTGGACAATCCTCCTCTCTCTCCCAATTAATATATTTTTCTATCTCCTTCACTTGCTCGCTCTCGTTTACCCTTGCGAGTATCTCATACAAACCACAATCACGTATGATTGCGTAGAGAGAGAGAGAGAGAGGGGGAGATGTGAGGGTGGAGCGAGGAAAGGGGGGGAAAAGGGAGGGGAGACGGAGGAGGAGAGGAGGAGAGAGAGAGAGAGAGAGAGAGAGAGAGAGAGAGAGAGAGACTATCAAACCCCATTCACTGGCTCACTGTCAGTGTGAGACAGGCAGGGTATCGATTTTACAACATTCCTTCAAACAGCTTCGGAAGGATTCGCAGTGTTCTCGCTGTGCTAGACACCTGACCCTTAAATTACAACTCGTTTTGAACAAAATAAGAAATTTTGACGTGAATAACAATGCAATGAACTCTACCAGAAGAACTACGAAGAGCTGTAAAATAATTTGGAGAGCCCAGATGTTCCGCGAAGTGGTGCGCGCGTCATTCATATACGCCTATAGAGCCTGAGAACGCGCTTTCTTGTGTCATGGACTTCATTTATTATCCGGATTCATGCAAAGTTATCTGGAATGAACTAGACATGTGGATCATGTAGCAGTCGCTTGAAAGACGAATTACGCGTCAGTTGTCTTCGGCACCTGGAATACCTGCGTGACAGGTTACCCATGTTCACATAGGACGTCTTTTTAATTGTTGTTTTTAAATTTAATTGTTATTATTATAGCTTTTTTGCTTCTAAGATGGAGAAAGGAAAATGTGCTTTATGTAATCGTGTGTGAAACTCAGCCGTCTGGGTAGATCGTCTGAGAAGAGGATGGGATTCCAGTCCTAATTCACAGGATCCTCTGGATTTTTCGCTAGGAATCGGAATGAAATCGGGCTAATTTTGCGCAGACAATCCAGTCTTGTTTATTTATTATTCCCAGTTATTGCGTTAACAGCAACGTTGAACAGCTCATTTAACTGAATACTCGAGATGGCCGCGATCGCCAGTTCTCTGATCCGACAAAAACGCCAGGCGCGGGAATTCAACAGCGATCGGGTATCTGCCTCCAAACGCCGCCCCAGTCCCAGCAAAGACCCCCGCTCTCTCTGCGAGCGACATTTCCTGGGGGTCTTCAGTAAAGTCCGCTTCTGCAGCGGCAAGAAAAGACCTGTTCGCCGGCGACCAGGTCAGTGCTGGATGCTTTTTAAGACATCAGCCCCCACCGAAGCCTCTGCTGCAGTCTACAGCTCCTCTGAAGGAACATATATCCTCCAATGTATTTTTTAATTAAATTTTTTTTGCAATGCCGCGTCCCCCCAAGATCTCACCTGTTTCATAGCTCACGTGCTGTCTATCGGTATTCACCAACCGATTTGTCATCCTAACAATCTGACTGCACAGCCGTTTTATGTTGATATATCTGATATGTTTTATTAATATCATTATTGCTGTTATCAATTAATTCAGTGACTGGCATTTTGACATTTTGATCAGAGGCTGTGTGATTGTTAAAAGAAGAAGATGTTTATAGTGCAACAATGCAATTTAGTAATAGTCAGAATCCAGTGGCACTGCAGTGCACCACGGCTTTCTTAGATGAAATGTTTAGTGGTAAATGTTTCCCTGATGGAAGATCCCATTTAAATTGGGTTTTGTAATATGACAGAACAATCTTGAACCAGGAACAAACAAGTAACCAGCTGGTCATACCACCTTAAGCTGGTCAAGCTGGTATTTACAACAATTAATACTCACACCAGCTAGAAACCACAGCTACCAGCTTAAGATGGATTTTCCATCAGAGACTATTTTACTGCAGTATGGGGAGAGATTGTTTACTTAGTTTTATTGATGGGCATGGTCTCACTGCCCACTGAACCACGCTATTGTCCTTTTTCGGCTCACATAAAATGGCACGAAGCATGTGAAATGATAAAAAAACTACACAGCTGTCCTCTCTTCCTCCTTCAAAACACCTTCTCATGATGTAGAACAAGCACATCCCCTCTTCCCAACATATGATCAGTTATTTGACGGCTGTTGCTGAAGGATTTGTCTGTAAAAATGTTGTTTTTCCTTCTCCCCCGTAAGATGTGCCCTCGAAACCTCCACAGGTGTCCCGTAAGGGCATCAGGCTAGGTCAGTAGCTCAGCCTCCATCCTTGTGCTGTCTTCCAGTTACCCACCCCATTTCGTGCTCATGGGGGACTAGCTCCTGTCTAACGGCCTTGTCCTTGTAGTATGTTTCCGACTATTGTTCTATCTCTCCGTCTTTGTGTTATTTTTATGTACAGTATTTCTTATGCCTTTTCCTCTGTCTCTTCCTCCTTTTTTCTTTTTTCCTTCTTTCCTCCCCTCTGATCCCTTTTTTATCTCTCTACACTCTACACATTATGTTTCTGTCCCCATCATTATGTGTACTCTGTCCCCTCTGTTTGTTTCCATGCAGTGAGGCTCGTGTTTGCTCTGTGCTGCTGATGTGTTGTGTTTCTTCTGTCAGTTGTGATGACTTAAGTAGTCGAGGTTACATTCACTATTTCATGATCATGACATAATTTACCAACACATCCGATTGTAACTGTTTCTGTTTATGGAATGGGGCCATATGGAACATGTATGGTTCAACTTTGTAAGTGGAAAATATGCAAACAGTGTTGATGCAAATATGACATGCATTATCTCATGCATATATCCAGGTGCACACAGGCTTAAATCCACATGTGAGTGCATACATTCCTATACAGTATGGGTAGAGACATGCATGTACATTAATCTCACAAACTCACATGTGAGGAACACGTCCGAGTCATATTTCACCCCAAAAATCCAGTGAAAGGGAAAAATAAATATTATTTTGCACAAAGACATTTAATCCCAATTTAGTGCTTTTTTTTTTTACATTGTGACATTATTTTTGTTGTACTCTTTTATTTATTTTTTATTTTTTGGAAAAAATGACTTGATTACAGTTCTAATATTCGGACTTACGTTAAAACGTAGTGTCTAAACTCTAGATGCATTAGTAATGAGAATTTGTAATGAAAATTTGGCAAACTTAATAGACCTTCAACAGTCTCCAATTGTTTATGCTTTTTTTGTTTGTTTGTTTTGTTTTTGTTTTTGCATCAGGGGAAATATGACGTGGACATGTTGCCAAGAGATTCAGCACACACTGACCCACATACATGTATTGGTAACACTTTACAATAAGGTCATTTGTTAACAGTAGTTTACCTGGATTAGTTAACATGAACTAAGCATGAACAATACTTCTACAGCATTTATTGATCTTAATGTTAATTTCAAAATGTACTAATACATTATTACAATCAAAAGTATTTGTTAACATAAGTTAATGCACTGTGAACTAACATGTTAACTAACATGAACAAAGATTAATAAATACTGTAACAAATGTATTGCTCATTGTTAGTTCATGCTACTTAATACATTAACTAATGTTAACAAAGACACCTTATTGTGAAATGTTACATTTACATTTACATTTACATTTAGTCATTTAGCAGACGCTTTATCCAAAGCGACTTACAAACGAGAACAATAAAAGCAGTCAAAACTAACAAAAGAGCAACAATATACAAGTATAAATGACAAGTCTCGGTTAGCCTAACGCAGTACACGTAGCAAGGGTTTTAAAAAAATAATATAATAAATACAAATAAAACAGATAGAATAGAAAAAGAATAGAGCAAGCTAGTGTTAGAGGTCTTTTTTTGCTTTTAATTGTACAATAAATGAAAAGAAAACAGATAGAATACAAAAAGATTAGATAGCAAGTGTTAGTTTTTTTAAAAGAAAACAAGCAGCAAATCAATAGAGTGCAAGTCTAAAAGGGACAAGTGTTTTTTTTAAATAGAATTAGAATAGAGAGTGCTAGAGTTAGATGGTCAAATAAAGATGGAAGAGATGTGTTTTTGCCGATTCTTAAAGATGGCTAAGGTTAACCATGTATTAAATTCAAAACCTTTTCCCCAGGTTAGAATTATTTCCTATGAGGTCCCCTATGCCAGTCTTTTTTTTATAGAGGTGTGGATTCTGTATGTGATTTAGTAATGTTCTGCCTAATGGATGTAGGCTCATTCATATGATTGATGGCCCTTCCAGCCTGTCAGAGATTGGGTATGCAGTGGATAGATGGGGCCCTTGATGAATAGCTGATTATGACCATCATGGACATTCACAACTCTTCTGAGCTGTATTGAAAGCTGTGTGACTTTGCTGCATGCCATGTGGCCCTCTTCACTCCTCACTTCTCAGGCCTGCCTTTAAACATTTATTGTACCTGCTTGTACAGGTCACCACTCCATCAGAAAACACCTGTTATTGCTACAGCTGGTCTTCTAAACTCCAGGTGTCCATAGTGAAAGTGATTAATGAGGTCGCAGAGAGCAAATATGCAGAGCTTTATCAACACAGCCATTCACAAGTACATTCACTGCCATTACTGGATAAGAAGTCAAGAGCTTATTTAAAATAATGTTTTTCTTCTTAAGATGCAATTTGTTGGGGTGAATTCTGATAAAAATGTGGGTTGGGTTGGGGCTGTGTGTTTATTTTCCAGAGCCGCAGCTGAAAGGCATTGTGACACGACTGTTCAGCCAGCAGGGTTTTTACCTGCAGATGCAGCCAGATGGAACCATCGATGGCATCAAAGATGAGAACAGCGACTACAGTGAGTGATTGGAACTGCACCAAATGTGCATGCAAAGCAGAGTTAATTGTACCACACTAATTGTATTGGGGAGACCGTGGCTTGTCACATTTTTTACCTCAGTGAACAATCCTCCGGGTTGGTTTATTTTTGAAAGTCTGTTTCTGTACAATCCTTCAGCACAATCATTAAAGTCATTGGCTAGTAGGTAAGGTTTAGTAAATTATGAGAGAATTTAAATTTTTGGGTGAATTATCCCTTTCAAGTATTGAACATTCTTTAAAGGAAATGTATAAGTGGACTTTTTTGTCTTTTGTTATAGAGATAACTGATTTCTCATGTGAAGATTTTTTTCTACATGACTAGGTTTTTATTAGTTTTTATTTTAAACTCAGACCATCAATAAGAATGAAATGACATTGTTAAGTGAATATTTGCTTATTTTAATATATTATTGTTCTAATAACATAAAAAGTGTAAAATGTACAGTTTGTGTTGTCTCCTGTGGAGGAACCTACTACAATAATAATGAACTGGCTTATCCTGACTTAATACATTTGAATGATTTCTCACAAGCATTTTATCTTATTTATTTTTTATTATTATTTTATTCAAGAATCAATCCTGGAAAATATTCCAGAAAAAAATATATATTTTCCTCATATCACACAATATCAGTAATATATCACAATATTAATTTACCATTAATGGGGAAGAAAATGCTCTCCATGTGATAGACCTTGATAATTAATGTAAATATAGCTTTAATATAAATGTAGCATTATTCACACAATTAAACTCCACAGAGTAAGCTACCTTTTAATTTAGGGCCCCATGAAAACCTTTTTATTTTTTCCAGATATTCTGTTTTTCATTTTATGGATTCTGTGTTTTAATGATTCAAAAGAAATGTATCATAAAAATTGTGTTTAATGAAATTAGTTAATAAAACAAAATGTAATCAATCTTATAAAATGCAATCAAATGAAAACAATTCTTTTATTTTGATGGTTTGTCATGAAGATCTTTCAGTTTTAGTTTCAGCATGTATTAGACGGCAGTTTTTGTGAAGTGATTGTCAGAGCAGCTCTTGAGATGAATTTCATGTGTTCATGTCCTCGTATATTGAGATGCAGATGCTGAAACACTGTGAGCATAACGTTTGTTTGAGTTTGTGTGTAACAGACGAAACCGTGCCATTCATTTACACAGAGACATGAAAAACATGCAGTGTGATTGGCTGTTTGATTAATATTGAGCGAAAATGTCCAGAGCTTATCATCATTATCCACATACATTTTTAAAGTGATCTCGATATATCGTTTATCGCCCAGCCTTAATTCAGGCTATTTATAGAGCGTGCTTGGTGGGTGAATCACAGATTACATGTGGGCTACCTAGTGCCCACTGTCACCATGTTGGAGACCACTGGCCTAGAGGATCTCTATGGTGTTGTGCTAAAGTATTAACATTGCTTAGTAATTATAGGTGGTTCTTTTGAGGAACAGTCAGTTGTGGGCATTAAACTTCTAAACCAAACTTCTGCACCCTTTTAGAATAGACAAACAATCCCCTGTGAGGCACCAGGTTCAGATCTAATTAACTGTTCTCTCCAGGGCCTTGCAGGTCATCCCCATCCCATCAACATCTGTGTCCAAAATAGACTTCGGTGCTGTAAGGTCCACGCAATTGGCCCAACAAAGGTATCCAACGGCGGCCGAAGGTTTCCTGCACGTTCGGTCTTTTTGGTGCTCAAAGTTATTTAATTTAAATTAAATTCTAATCTGACTCCATTTTATTATGACCTCGAATTTGGATTGAAATGCAAATTGGTTGTTTGTCCATTTCTAATTCTTATTCTTCTGACATTTCATTATTGTAATTAACTCTATATTTTACTCATTCATTAAGAATCTATGTCGCTCAGAGGTTCTCGCTTCAGCCAGTGTACGCAGATCTCACGATCACAAACTCTCCACTCTGATCATTAGTCAGAGGTTATGACTACTATTTAATAGACCGCCTCATGCTTGTCATTCTTTAAATAGTGGTTCTGTTTAGCCCCCTACATTCACCTATGTAACAGCTTAGTTAAAGCTCAAACAATAATCAGAGGTTATGCTAGTACTATGAAATATGTTAATATTTCAATAGTATTTTTATCTAGCCCCCTATAGTTTATCTAACTATTTAACAACTTGAATAAAGCTGAGACAATAACCAGAGATCATGGCTATACTATGAAGTATGCCCGAACCATGCTTACTAGTACTCCAATAGTATTTTGTCTAAAATCAAATGAAACAAAAAATGTATAATTCCATTATTATGTATTACATAGCTAATTCAGAGATATCAAATCAAATCAATACAAAACATCAAATTCTTAAAGATAAATCTAAGAGTAAAAGGATGCATACCTGACTTAAGAAAAATACATAGTATGGAGTGTATGGACACACTCCAAACTATGGGCTCATCTGGCTTACAGAAGCGCCCTGATCTCCTTGCAACATTCACTTAAGTACTCAGACCAAGACAAACATCCCTCAAATGGAGACAGGAACTGGAATTTGCATTGATCAAGTCCTAGACGTGGAGAGTTTACACCTTTTGGGGACGGATGGTAATTTGCATGAAAGTCACTGGGAAATGGCACACCCTTTAGTCAAGTCAAGTCAAGTCACCTTTATTTATATGGTGATTTAACAATACAGATTGTGTCAAAGCAACTGTACATCATAATTAGGAAAAGTGTGTCAAGAAATGCAAAATAACAATAAGGAAACACTCAATTTTCAGTTTAAAGGCAGTCATCATGAATTCAGTGATGTCCTCATCCCAGCTTTTTCAGTTGTTTAAATAGTATCTGTGCAATCAGTGTAGACGATATCGATGGAAATTAAGTGTCCACAACTAACCATGCCAGAGGTGACAGCGGCAAGGAACCAAACCTCCATCGGTGACAGAATGGAGTAAAAACCTTGGGAGAAACCCGGCTTAGTCGGTGGGGCCCGTTCTCCTCTGGCCAGGACGAAAACCAGCAGTTCAAATTTTTTTTTTTCCCCCCCCAGGCTGCAGCAATGTCACATTGTGAAGAGGACTCATCTGGTTCCCGTGGTCAGTGTCACAAGAGGCTCCTAGAGGCTTCTAGGAGGACAAGGTTCTTCACTGGGGATCTGTCTTTGTGGCTCATCTAGTTGTCCTGATCGCCGCTGACATTCAGGGCTGTGGAGGTCCTTTCTAGGTGTTGATCCACCATCTGGTCTGAATATGTATTGGATCCGGTTGACTGCAGTGACCATCTGATCTGGATGCAGACTGGATCTGGTGGCTACGGTGACCTCGGAAATAAGAGAGAAACAGACTAATATTAAAGTAGATGCCATTCTTCTAGCGATGTAACAAGTACATCGGGTGTTACGGGAAGTGTCCCCGTTTCTGGTTGACCTAATTAATGCAGCCTAAAAAACCTTTAACGGATTTGAATATTAGAAACGTATTAGTGTGTTATGTGTAAGCCAGGTTAAAGAGATTGTTTTTTAATCTAGATTTAAACTGACAGAGTGTGTATGCCTCCCGAACAACGCTAGGTAGATTATTCCAGAGTTTGGGCGCTAAATAGGAAAGGATCTGCCGCCCGCAGTTGATTCTGATATTCTAGGCATTATCAAATGGCCAGAGTTTTGAGAAAGCAGCAGACGTGAAGGACTATAATACGATAAGAGCTCGCTCAAATACTGAGGTCCTAACCATTCAGGGCTTTATAGGTAATTAACAGGATTTTAAAATCTATACAATGTTTAACAGGGAGCCAGTGCATTGTTGACAGAACCGGTCTAATTTGGTCATACTTCCTGGTTCTAGTAAGAATTCTAGCTGCTGCATTTTGGACCAGCTGGAGTTTGTTTATTAAGCCTGCAGAACAACCACCCAATAACGCATTACAACAATCTAACCTTGAGGTCATAAACGCATAAATTAACGTTTCTGCATTTGACATTAAGAGCATAAGTCATAATTTAGATATATTTTTAAGATAGAAAATGCAGTTTTACAAATGCTAGAAACGTGGCTTTCAAAGGAAAGATTGCTATCAATAACACACCTAGGTTCCTAACTGATGACAAATAATTAACAGAGCAGCCATCAAGTATTAGACATTGTTCTAGGTTATTACATGCAGAGTTTTTAGGTCCTATAATTAACACCTCTGTATTTTCAGAATTTAACAGTAAGAAATTACTCGTCATCCAGTTTTTTATATCGACTATGCATTCCGTTAGTTTTTCAAATTGGTATGTTTCGCTGGGCCACAAAGAAATATAGAGCTAAGGATCATCAGCATAACAGTGAAAGTTAACACCGTGTTTCCTGATGATATCTCCCAAGAGTAACATGTAAATTGTGAAAAGCAACGGTCCTAGTACTGAGCCTTGAGGTACTCCAAACTGCACTTGTGATCGATATGATACCTCTTCATTCACTGCTAAGAACTGATGGCGGTCAGATAAGTACGATTTGAACCATGCTAATGCACTTCCACTAATACCAACAAAGTTTTCTAGTCTATTCAAAAGAATGTTGGTCAATAGTGTAAAATGCAGTGCTAAGATCCAGTAGCATTAATAGAGAAATACAACCACGATCAGATGATAAGAGCAGGTCATTTGTAACTCGAATGAGAGCAGTCTCAGTACTATGATACAGTCTAAATCCTGATTGGAAATCCTCACAGATAACATTTTCTCTAAGAAGGAATATAATTGTGAGGATACTACCTTTTCTAGTATATTGGACAGAAAAGGGAGATTCGAAATCGGTCTGTAATTAACTAGTTCTTTGGGGTCAAGTTGTGGTTTTTTGATGAGAGGCTTAATAACAGCCAGTTTGAAGGTTTTGGGGACATATCCTAATGACAATGACGAATTAATAATAGTCAGAAGAGGATCTCTGACTTCTGGAAGCACCTCTTTTAGGAGCTTAGATGGAATAAGGCCTAAGATAACAGAGTGTGTTAAAAATGTAAAAGATTGGATGACCAATAATTTTCTCTTATTAAATTCAGATAAGACAGATATATTACTTATTGGACCAAAAGACAGTACACAGAATCTCTTGGATTACAATTTGCAACTAGACGGATGTACTGTTACTTCCTCTACAGTCAAAAATCTGGGTGTTATATTAGATAGCAACTTTAGAAGTTGCTAGAAGTACAGTAACATATTGTCCGAACATCTAAGACAATGTTTTATTTTGGAAATACATCTGAAAAAAGCGTGGTGTCTTATAGTCAGGCTCTAGACTTGGGACAGGTCATTTAATCACCCAAAACAATAGGTGGCGCAAACTAAGCATTATGAAACGAGGCGTGCCATGGAAAAAAAAAAATTATGTATGTAAGTGTGTTGTTAAAGATCGCAAGTAAAAACAAAAGAAAAAGAAAACCTTACAGCTACATGAGTCATGACTGTCACGTAAGCCTGATGGGACAAAACTCCCTTTGTGATTTTAAAACGAAAGACTACCCAGATTTGAAGACTACAGTAAGATTTAACTTAAACTCTTAATAAGATTTTGGTAGGCTACTATTAGATGAATAGCCTAAATGTCCTAATTCAGATGGGCTACCTGTTTTTTTTTTATGGTATATCAAAAAGTGTATATTTTTAAAATGTGATTGTTGGTACATTTACCAGTTTTCACCATACTTTCAAAACAAAAATTTAAATAAATAGGAAAAATATGCAATATAAAGATAATTGAAGACAAAATGTGTTATACTGAGAAAAAAAAAACAGATTTGGTTTTTAAAAAGCCTTTTTAAAAACAAGATTTGGTTTTTAAAAAGGGGATCGTCTTATAATCAGGGTCGTCTTATATTCGGGCCAATACCGTAGTTCATAAAGTCATTACTGCTGTATTGTTGGGAAATGTCAACAGCTGTTAATGCTTTATTGTTCGTTAATTTAGCCACTGTATTGAATAAATGCCTGGGGTTGTGTTTGTTTTCTTCAAAAAGAGACGAAAATTAATCAGATCTAGCAGTTTTTAATGCTTTTCTGTAGGATAGGGTACTTTCCCGCCAAGCAATACGAAATACCTCAAGTTTTGTTTTCCTCCAGCAGTGCACCATTTTCCGGGCTGCTCTCTTTAGGGTGCGAGTGTACTCATTATAACACAGTGTCAGACTGTTTTTCTTAATCTTCCTTAAGTGTAAAGGAGCAATCATATCTAAAATGCTAGAAAAGAGAGAGTCCATAGTTTCTGTTACATCATCAAGTTATTCTGAGGTTTTAGATATGCTAAGGATTTGGGATAAATCAGGAAGATTACTTAAAGCAGTCTTTTGTGGTAGAAGTGAAGGTTCTACCATACTTGTAACAAGGAGTAGAATTTACAGTTTTAGATATATGAAGTTTGCACAAGACTAGATAATGATCTGAGATATCATCGCTTGGCTGCATAATTTCAACACCATCAACATCAATTCCATGTGACAGTATTAAATCTAGAGTATGATTTCGACAATGAGTAGGTCCTGACACGTGTTGTCTAACCCCAATAGAATAGCATTGAGAATGTCTATGAATGCTGATCCCAATGCATCTTTTTCATTATCAACATGGATATTAAAATCACCAACGATTAAAACTTTTGTATTAACTTTTAGTCTACTTCTTGTAAGATTGAGACCACCGTACCAGTCACCCTGAGATATTTCAAATGATACCAAACATGACTGTGAATATCGCTTGCATTCATGTAGAACATTATATTATGCTGTTGACCATTCTGAGTGAGCTGAGTGAAGGGATATCGATGAGGGATGGAAGTGGATGAAAAGGATAGGTGAGAAGGGACTTTTCTCGCATCTTCTCTCAATGAGATGACAAAACAGATGCCTGTATGTTAATACACTGTGTGTGTATTGTCCATAACCCAGAAGATCAAAGTGTCTGAGGTTCTTAAAGTCTTACAGTGCAAAAATAGACTCCCAAAATCATCTTGTAATTGGTCAAAGGGTGGAGGGAAGAAGGGACAAATGTCGGCGGGGACGGGACTCTGTGCTTATTTGAGGCTCTTCTGCACAAACAAAAGAAGTGGCGCCACTGCGCTTTCAATCACTTATTACATAACCAGACATATAAATCTGCATACAATTCGGCTGCCGCAAGCCAGTCTCCCTTGTGTGGCCTCGAGTCCAGTCAGCTCTGCTCCGTGCCTTTAACGTAGTAATGGTGGCTTTTATCCGGTCTCTCCACACCAAATACTGAAACGAGACATAGGTGTTTATCATTGGCACTTGACCTACATACGCATCTGATCGTCTCCGGCCTCTGTCCTGTTGCAGACCGTGGAACACACCCACCCTCGCTACCATAACCCCCCCGCCTACTCAGGCGGGAAGCCCTTCGCCTGCAGGCCATCCCCAATTTCTGGGAGGAAGTCACCTACAGCCCCATCTGAACCGCCTGTGGGCCCACCTTGAATTTAAGGGCTGTTTATGCCAGATACAATGGGTGATAATGGCTGTTGGTATCCTTCATGTGGTGGAGCCACTGCAGGGGCGCGTGGTCTGAACAGAGGGTGAAATCGCGTCCCAGGAGATAATAGCGGAGGGTGAGAACAGCCCATCGGATGGCCAAGCATTACTTCTCAATGGTGCTGTACATCGTCTACCTCTTTGAGAGCTTCCGACTGAGGTACAGCACCCGTCGTTCCTCCCCCTCTATCTCCTGGGACAGGACCGCACCCAGCCCCCTGTCCGACACGTCAGTCTGCAACAAAAAAGGGAGAGAAAAGTCAGGGGAGAGAAGGAGCGGCCCGCCATACAGAGCAGCCTTTATCTGGGTGAAAGCCTGCTGGCACTGCTCCGTCCACTGGACCGGTTCTGGTGCTTCCTTTTTAGTGAGATCAGTCAGCGGGCTGGTGAGGTCCGAATACTTAGACAAACCTCTAATATATCCGCCAGACCCATGGAAAATGCCTCACCTCCTTTTTTTTTTTTTTGGGTTGCTTGTGGTTCGGACAGGTTTGCAACTGATGCTTGCCTTATCCAAATTTGGGGACGCGACTGTCCAGACCCAAGTGGAAGCACAGATGACCTGACATCACACGCCCAACCGACACCTTTTCCGGGCTTGGAAGTTAGTCCAGCCCCTATCACGATTTCAGACACCGCAGATGATGCATGACGCTGCCAGTCATTACTATAGATGATAATGTCATCTAAATAGGCAGCGGCATACGCAGCGTGCGGTCAGAGTATCCGGTCCATGAGCTGCTGAAAGGTGGCCGGAGCCCCGAAGAAGCTGAAAGGAAGCGTAACAAATTGGTGTAATCCAAACGGGATTGTGAAAGCGGTCTTTTCTTTGGATATAGGTGATAAGGGGATCTGCCAATATCCTTTTGTTAAATCCAGTGTCGAGTAAAATCGAGCAGAACCCAGCCGATCAAGCAATTCGTCAACCCGCGGCATTGGATATGCGTCGAATTTCGACACAGCGTTCACCTTGCGATAATCCACACAGAACTGGACCGAACCGTCCGTTTTAGGCACTAAAACTATCGGGCTCGCCCAATCACTGTTGGATTCCTCTATTACTCCCATATCTAGCATTGCCTCTAATTCAGTCTGAACTATTTTTTTTGTGTGTTCAGGCAAACGATACGGCCGGCTGCACACTACCACACCCGGCTCAGTCTCAATGTGGTGCTGAATGAGGTTTGTGCGACCAGGCAGGGGCGAGAACACATCTGCAAATTCAGCTTGCAACTTGGCCACATCAGTGAGTTGTGAGGGCGAGAGGTGATCTCCTCCTGGGGCCAGAGAAAGAGATTGGCTTTTAGTGTTCACTTCTGGCCCGAGATCTTACTCTCCACTCATTGCCAACATCACTGACTCCGCCTCGCTCCACTTTTTAAGGAGATTGAGATGGTAAATTTGATGTGCCCCACTCCTGTCTGATCGTACTACCTCATAAATGAGATCTCCAACTCGTCGTGTGACCTCAATGGGTCCTTGGCTTTGTCTGCCCTGAGCCTGTAACAAATTCTCCATAGAGAGCCGCCCCAAAGTGTGGAGTTTTGTTCTCAGGTCCAGTACATACTGAATTTAATTTTTACTGTCCGAAGGTCCATCCTCCCAAGTTTCTCTTAGAACGTCCAACACCCCGCGGGGCTGACGTCCGTAGAGAAGCTCGAAGGGGGAAACCCCCTTGGAGGCTTGGGGGACCTCACGCATGGCAAACAAGAGGGGATCCAGCCATCTGTCCCAATTTTTGGCATCTTCATGAACAAACTTTCGAATCATGGTTGTTAATGTGCGATTAAATCGTTCGACCAGACCGTCTGTTTGTGGGTGATAAATGCTGGTATGACTCGATTTAATGCCCAATAGTTCGTAAGAGAGTCCATGACATAAACGCCGTGCCTTGATCGGTGAGAATCTCTTTTGGGATTCCCACCCGGGAGATTAGATGAAACAGTGCATTCGCTACACTTTTCGTGGAAATGCTGCGTAGCGCCACTGCCTCTGGGTATCGTGTTGCATAATCCACTAGGACTAATGCAAAGCGATGCCCACGTGCAGATCGTTCTAATGGCCCGATGAGGTCCATGCCAATTCTTTCGAAGGGGACCTGAATAAGAGGGAGAGGGCACAATGGTGCTTTTGGGGTGGCCGGTGAGTTCACCAGCTGACATTTACGACAAGCCGCGCACCACCTGCGCACGTTCTCATTAATACCCGGCCAGAAAAATCGGGTCATTAGACGATTAGGTGTTGCTGCTTGACCTAAATGTCCGGCCATCGGATTACAGTGAGCCGCCTGGAAAAGCATTTCCAGACAGCTTTTTGGTACTAACAACTGAGTTGTATCTTGTTTTGACTGAGTGTCTTGGGTCACTCGATACAACCTGTCTTTTAAAATAGCAAAATAAGGATAGGAGAGCGGTCGAGTCAGTTGGAGTAGCTGCCCGTCGATGGAACGGACCTGTTCAAAGGCATTCTTGAGTGTTTCATCCTGAGACTGTTCCAGGGGAAAATCTCCTCTCAACAGCGCTCTGTTCCCCTGTCTCAGTTCCCATTGGTCCCGGCTCAGCTTCTCCTACCTGTGCGACCGCCCCCCTTCCCCGCTCTCCTTTCCCCCAAGAGACATCCGCACATAAATGCCCCAATATTACACTAAAATCTGGCCAATTTGTTCCCAAAATTAACGGATGTCTGAGGTGTGGGCTAACTGCAACCTCTACCCTATGCTTTTGTCCCCAAAATTGAATAGCCACCGACATTAAGGGGTAGTTCACCACATCAGTCCCACAGGCGTCCCAGAGCTGTTGCACCATCACGAAGGGTCGGCCACACGACCTGAAGCGCTGGCGGTGCTGCTCGGGACTCAGGCTGACCCGCTGGAGGATGGCGTGCTTAAGGTCTTTGTAGAACAGGAGGTTCTGGACTGGCAGCTGTTGTGCGGCCACCTGCACTTCCCCGGACAGCAGGGGAATGAGCCGCACTGGCCAGTCCTCCTCGGGGACACACACATGCCTCAGCGACTCTCGAGCAGGTCTATGAACACCTCAGAGTCGTCCTGGGGACCCATCTTATTGAGAGGCACGTGAGTGGGCAGTGCTGGGGCCGATGGAGTTCCCGTAGCCCGAACCTCCCGGTCAATCCAGCTCCGGAACAGCTCGCGATCTTCTTGCTGGGCTTGGATGAGTGCTCGGAAACGCTGTTCCGGATCGTCCCTCATGCCCAGCAGTGCCTGATGGTGATAATCTATAAATAGTTTTTCTATGGTATTTGCTGGGAAGGATTTGTAACTGTAGAATAAACCTCACTCATCCACTAATACTCTAGAGCTGATCCACTACTACAGTATCATTATTAGGGCCCAAGCCAGTAAGGCGAAGGCCCTATTGTTTTTCTAAGGATTATTATTAGGGCCCAAGCCAGTAAAGCGCAGGCCCTATTGTTTTTCTAAGGATTATTATTATTATTATTTTTCTTTCAAGGTTTTTGGGGGTTTTGGGGCCCTTAACATACTCGAAAAATCTTGAAACATTGCACACATGTTGGAATCTGCGGCCATCAGGGCCATCTAGGGCATCAGTCAGTGCTCTGCCCAACAGGAAGTTGGCTATTTAAGGTTTTGTGAAAAGTGCATGCTCTGGAATTTGATATACTCCTCTGAGGATTTCAAATAGATTACCGCCAAACTCTGTGAACATGATCTCAAGACATTGGGGATGCTAAATTGCCAAGAGATTTTTGATATCTCGAACGGTTTTCTCGTGGCGAGGCGATGAATTTATGGCGAGAAATGAGAAACAGGAATTGTCTTATAACATACACATACATTGTCTAATTTTGATCAAACTTCAGTTTTTTTTTTCGGTGTATGATGCCGAACGCATACATGTGACTATTAGGAGTCAAAGATATAGCGCCACCAACTGACGGACGGAAGTGTGTCATTTTCAAAATGCTTTTAATTCATCTTCTTATTTTTACCCGATTTGCTTCAAACTTCTTCAGAATAATGTCAAAACACATTATTTTAATGTTAGTTAAAACTAACATTAAAATGTTCATGTTAATTCACAGTACATAAACTAATGTTAAGATACAACTTTACATTTCAATAATGTATTAAAACATTTTTAACTTAACATTAACTAACATTAATAAATGCTATATATGTTGTCACGTGACTATATAGTTAAATAATAAGTTTTTAACATTAGTAATTCACAACTAACCAAAACTGATTATGAACAATATATTTTTACTGTATTTATTTGTGTTATTAAAAAACTGTATGTAGGTCATGGTACAGTAACTGATGTACATTAACTATAAAATTTAAATACTACATACATATTGTTCATGTTAACTTATATAATGTTAACAATAACCCCTTCTTGAAAAGTGTTACAAAAGTTGTATATATTGTTCTCTTTGTGTGTGTGTGAGAGAGAGAGAGAGAGAGAGACTCACATTAATAAATGCTACATAATTATTGTTCATGTTAATTAACATAGTTTTATGTTAATAACTGAAACCTTATTGAAAGTGTTACCAAAGTTTTAAATATTGTTGTGTGTATGTGTCTATATGGTTCGGATTAACTCTTTAATTGTCGTATCCCTTAAAACCAGACTGCCAGAGGGTTACTGTAAATGCATGTGCCCACTGTGCACCATTCTCCTGATGCCACCGGGGTGGTGTTTGCACTAACGGCTTGGGCCCGCCATCGCTGCTTGCAGCTATGTTTATTATTATTATTGCTTACTGTGCACAAAAATGTTTTCACAATAGTCATTAATTTATGTCTGAGTTTAGATCCAAATCATAGGTGGATCCAAAGCAGCTTTCTTACCTTTGTTGTAATGTTAATGAGTCCAGATTATGCCAAATGAGTGGGCATGCCTGTTACCAATTACCATTTATCAAAAAACATGCCCACATAATCTCCATATAAGGGCTCTCTTCAGAACTTCAGCTGTTCAATTCTTCACTCTCTGCAAACAAATATTTGCCCTCTCATCTAAGCATGTGCTGCAAGATCTTTGAGTACACCATGTGTGCCATTCTCAAAAACAGTTCACAAAAACACAATCATTTGTATAGGGTTATATATATAATTGAGCTATATTACATATCATTTTCGTTATCCGGAAATAAGTAATACTTATTGAAGGGTTTATTAAATTTTTAATAATATGAAAGTATATTCCCCTCATAAACAGTACTAAATTGTAACATATTAAATGATGCATATACCTGTAGTACAAGATGCATTAACTATGCTTCATATTATTCATTTTATTATTTAAAAAGTGCCCTTCAGGTAAAGCTTAAGTGCAGCCCAGAATAAGGATTTTATATATATGTACAGTGTGTACGGAAAGTATTCAGACACCCTTAAAGTTTTCACTCTTTGTTATATGCAGCCATTTGCTAAAATCATTGAAGTTAATTTTTTTCTCATTAATGTACACACAGCACCCCCTATTGACAGAAAAAACACAGAATTGTTGAAATTTTTGCAGCTTTATTAAAAAAGAAAAACTGAAAAAAAAAAACTGGTCCTAAGTATTCAGACCCTTTGCACAGTATTTAGTAGAAGCACCCTTTTGAACTAATACAGCCATGAGTCTTTTTGGGAAAGATGCAACAAGGTTTTCACACCTGGATTTGGGGATCCTCAGCCATTCCTCCTTGCAGATCCTCTCCAGTTCTGTCAGGTTGGTGGTAAACGTTGGTGGACAGCCATTTTTAGGTATCTCCAGAGATGCTCAATGGGTTTAAGTCAGGGCTCTGGCTGGACCATTCAAGAACAGTCACAGAGTTGTTGTGAACCACTCCTTCGTTATTTTAGCTGTGTGCTTAGGGTCATTGTCTGTTTGGAAGGTAAACCTTCGGCCCAGTCTGAGGTCCTGAACACTCTGGAGGAAGGTTTTCGTCCAGGATATCCCTGTGTTTGGCCGCATTCATCTTTCCCTCGATGCAACCAGTCGTCCTGTCCCTGCAACTGAAAAACACCCCCAGCATGATGCTGCCACCACCACGCTTCACTGTTGGGACTGTATTGGACAGGTGATGATGAGCAGTGCCTGGTTTTCTCCATACATGCCGCTTAGAATTAAGGCCAAAAGTTCTATCTTGGTCTCATCAGACCAGAGGACATCTTTATTGTGCTCACCAGCTTGGATGTCCTTCAGTGTTTTTTAGCAAAATCCATGCGGGATGTCATGTGTCTGCACTGAGGATAATTAAAGCCCCGACTGGTGGAGGGCTGCAGTGATGTTGACTTTCTACAACTTTCTCCCATGTCCTGACTGCATCTCTGGAGCTCAGCCGCAGTGATATTTGGGTTCTTCTTTACCTCTCTAACCAAGGCTCTTCTCCCCCGATAGCTAAATTTGGCCGGAACGGCCAGCTCTAGGAAGGGTTCTGGACGTCCCAAACGTCTTCCATTTAAGGATTATGGAGCCCACTGTGCTCTTCAGGAACCTTAAGTGCAGCAGCAATTTTTTTGTAACCTTGGCCAGATATGTGCCTTGCCACAATTCTGTCTCTGAAATCTTCAGGCAGTTCCTTTGACCTCATAAATCTCATTTGCTCTGACATGCACTGTGAACTGTAAGGTCTTATATAGACAGGTGTGTGGCTTTCATAATCAAGTCCAATCAGTATAATCAACACAGCTGGACTCAAATGAAGGTGAGGAACCATCTCAAGGATGATCAGAAGAAATGGACAGCACCCAAATTAAATATATGAGTGTCACAGCAAAGGTTCTGAATACTTAGGACCATGTGATATTTTCAGTTTTTCTTTTTTAATAAATCAAAAATGTCAACAATTCTGTGTTTTTTCTGTCAATATGGTGTGCTGTGCGTACATTAATGAGGAAAAAAAATGAACTAAAATGATTTAGCAAACGGCTGCAATATAACAAAGAGTGACAAATTTAAGGGGGTCTGAATACTTTCAGTAACCACTGATTAGTATATATCTATATATCTACTACACACACACACACACACACACACAACAACGGAGATGCTGAATTTTTTAGGAAATATAGCTGGTGGGAATACCACTGTTATCACTAACGTACTTGAACGAAAATATCACAAAGGCATTGAACTAAACACCTGTATTGTTGGAAAAAATACAGGGATCAAAATTAGAGACAGTAAACCCCTGTAGCACGGAAAGACGATTACATTTGGCAGGGTTACGAGCTTTACGGCAAAAATTAGTAGAAGTGTAGAGGCCCTGTTCACGGCACAGCACATCTGCTTGCAAGAATAGAAACTAAGCAGTGCCCTTGAGATTTAGGGAAAATTGTATCTTGTTCTCAAATTTTGACCCCACGGTGTGAGTCGTTGTATATACTCAATATATAGATATATATAAGTATATATATATATATTTGATATCAATATATATAGTATATATAGATATATATATGGCTCGCGCTTACTGAATATCCATCAGCTGAGTCATCAGAAAATCAGAATTGGCTATGTGATCAGTTCGCCGGCACATGCCCTAGGTTCAATGGCATGCTTTTACCTCAGTGGCAGGTAAGGATGCCCCTGTCCTGCATGTGGAAATTGTGGTCTTATTGGTGAAGAAAGCAATAGAGACTGTCTCTCCAGCTGAGAGTTGTCTAGTTGTTCCCCGAACTAGAAAATACAAAAAAAACGTCCAAACCAATTTAAGAGTAACAATTTATTTGATGTTCAACAAATAAAAAACAGATGATAAAGCTTGGCTTATTGAATATAAGGTACTTTTCTACGAAAGCACTTTTTGTAAATGGTATGATCACTGATTATAACCTAGATGTGCTCTGTTTGACAAAAACCTGGCTAAAACCTGATGATTACATAATTTTAAAGAGGTCATATGATGCTGCTAAAACTAACAATATTTTGTGGATTTGGTGTAATGAAATGTGTTTATGCGGTTTAAGGTTCAAAAAACACATTATTTTCCAAATAATGTACATTATTGTTTCTCCTCTATCCCCCTGCCTTTCTGAAACGCGTCGATTGTTACAAAGCTCATCAGTCTGACAAAGCGAGGTGTGCTGTGATTGGCAGTGCGAGTCTACAGGGCATGTGATTGGCGAAGGTCATCAAGAGGTTGTGACGGAACTGTTACGCCCTTAATCAATTGATTTGATGCTGCCGGAACCACAGTATGACGACCCCAGCTGGGACTCTGCTTCGTCCACGAGAAAGCCGATCGGCGTCCACAGTGAAAGTTGAAGTATTTCCTCAGCTACCAGCACAGATCAGCTCCAGGCATGAAGAAGCAGATATCGTCCTCTTTTGGAAAACCAAACAAAGCAGTTTCGCTTTCACAACGAAGCACACAGGGCCTTCACGACATGGCGGCAGCAACAACAATACTACAGCAACGGAATAAAAGTTACGCATTCTTTCTTTGCATGAACATTGGGCGGTGTTATGCAAATCTTTCCAGATAGTGACGTAGGTATGTGGGGGCGTGGTAGAACGAGCCTTTTTAGGTAGGCGTGGCTGACTCTTAACTTTATAAAGAATATCTCTTTGGATTTGAGACTTTAGTCTTCTGCAACTTTACAGATCTGCTTGATGCACCAAGAGCTTGTAACACTCCAAAAGAGAAAGGAAAAATTGAAAATCGCATCATATGACCCCCTTTAAATGACTCTTCCCCCAAGCGATTAATGTTATAACATGAGCACATCCAAAGTTAAAGGGGAAGGTGTGTGCATACATTTTACAACATATGCTTCAGTATTTTCAGGAGGCAGGTTCACAGGATAATCATACAGACTTTTTTGTCGCGGCACCCTTTGGAAAATTTAACAAACTTGTGGCACCCTACAAAATTAATTTAGTATTTTGTCATTTTGTAACTTCCATATGATCATTTGAAAAGTGGAGATATCCGGTACAACAGGGAAGAACTGCAGAATATAATGTCATACAGATATTTTAATATTATAAAAAAAAAATTGTCCATCAATGGTGGCAAACAGTAGGCTAATTTCTAATGAAAAGACCAATTTATATGACAGATTTTAATGTAGGCTTTTACACATATGTAAACTGTTACGCCCCGTCTAGGGGTAAAGGACGCAACATGAAAAGAGAGAGAGGAAGCAGGGATTCTTTTGAGAGTTTTTAATGAAACCAAACAAAGAAAAGGTACAATCGTCAAAATAAATCTATGAATAGGGAATTTCCTTCAGGAGTTGACCAGGCCAAAATAATAAACAAAACTTCCTTATTTTAAGACCTCTTTCCTAAACCCTAAACAAAATAAAAATACAATATACTAACCTAACTCCCTAACCAAAAACAGAGATCAAAAAGGTTACAATAAACAAAAATGGCATCAAACTCCTTACTTTCTCCCAACCCTCTATATTTACAATAGATATACGAAATATTTACAAGATCAGGCAAACAGAGTTAAATAGAAGAATCCAAATCCATGTCATAACAAGCAATGTGGTCAAAACCAAACAGTTCCTACTTACAAAATTAATCTCTTTTAAAGATCAAACAATCCTCACGCTAAACAATCCTTTTCAACTAAGAGAACACACAGCCAAAACCCAACAACTCTCTTTGCTCTCGAGAAAGGAAGTGACATCAGGGCTTTTAAGGTGTGCCTTTTTTTGAATGCACCAATCCAGATGGGCCAATCAGCATCACACCTGGATACAGACACTTTCAAAACAAAAGAGAGACAGAAACGAGAAAACAAAGGGTTGTAACAAAACATTATTTAATTACCATTATAACAAGCTATCTCACAAATTTTTGCTCACTAATGTTTTTTTTATTTTACAGTGGGGTAAATTTTGGTGCAGTAGCACGAGATAGCTTGATTACAAACTTTGAATTGAATAAAAAATGACAAGTAAGCATTCAGTAATAAAATAAGAACAAATAAAAAAAATTAATAATGATAGCACAAATAAAAAAATAACGACAGGCCTTTCGAATTGAATAAATTGCTTTTTAGTTTTTCAGGTATGTCTAACAGTAGGGTTAAGATATTTACCTTTTTTTTTTTTACCAATTATACAAAAAATGTTTAGTCCTAGAAAGCTATTATTATCAGAGGACATGTGAGCATAACGGTTAGCAAATCAATGAATGAGAGGGCAGCGTTACCAGAGTTGCCCATATACCACACCATGTTGCAACACAGTAGGGCTATTGCAGACAGAAACATTACTGTACTACATAGATGTTTCCTGTAAGCTCGATTTTTGAGAGAGGGGACTTGAGTCCGAATGAGCTGACTGGTATAAGGAGTGCAGAGAAGCCTGGAGCGGAGCGCACCACACGCATAGAAGCTGGATATAATACGCAAAGTGTCACACCACATTGAAACGTGAAGAACAGTGAGTGGTGAATAATTTAGGGGACAGTCGAAATGTTGTGCTGAATCTCTAATTATTGGCGACATCAGAAATGGATAATATATAATAGATGCATTTCTGAACATTTTAGCAATTTAAAAATATTCAAAAATGATTTTTTTACACAGCACTCCTGCTCTCCACAGACAGCACCCCGGTTGGGAAACATTGCTATAGATCCTCTGAGGAACAATTCCACTCATTCTCTTCTATAGGAAAGGAAGAGTTGTATAAACTTGTTAAATCATCTAAACCAACATGTATGTATGTTAGACCCTATTCCATCTATGCTACTAAAAGAGGTGCTTACAGAAGTCATAGATCCTCTTTTGAATATTATTAATTTGTCATTATCATTTGGATATGCCCCAGCAAACTTCACACTGGCTGTTATTAAGCCTCTCATAACAAAAAAACCCAACTTGACCCCAAAGAACAAGTTAATTACAGACCAATCTCGAATCTCCATTTTCTGTCAAATATACTAGAAAAGGTAGTATCCTCACAATTAAATTAAATTCAAGTTTATTTATATAGCACTTTCCATGATACAAATCGTTGCAAAGCAACTTTACAGCAAATTAAGGTTCTACAATATTTAGTGGTAGCTTATAAGTGGTGAATGTCAGT